>BQNB010034175.1:0-51800 GCA_026074375.1 Tanacetum coccineum
AGGTGGGACTTTATTCTTCTGAGTACTACTTGGTGTTTGCCGAATCTTATCTTTCTTTGTATTGCCTGAAGGCTGTGATCCGCAAGCACTAGTAGACGGTTTTACTCCTGTAAAAGACAACATAGGTTTGTTAGAGACTAGGTTTGATGTAGAGACTGTTTTTGTGATTGTTTTTCCTAAGGATGTAACGGGCTCGGTGAATCTAACTCTTTTGTCCTTGTTCTTTGGGATCACAGCCACTAATTTTCCATCAGTATTGTTGATACTAGGGCAAGTTTGACTGATGTTTGTAAGCAACTCCTGATTTAGTTTAACATACCTACAGGAAGATTCTAAGGAATGGTCTAGTGGATATTTTGATTTAACCTGTTCAACTAGATCCCTAAGAACTGCAGCTTCTTCCTGAGTGTGCTTAATATAGGCAGAGTGAACTGACCTTTTGTTTAACAATTTAGGGGTTGTTGGTTCCGTATTAATCTCTGGATCACTAGGATAATGTGTAACTTCATTATTAGCTAAATCTTTTCCTTTGAGTTTCCTCAATTCTTCCTTGAGAGTTGTAATTACCAAAAAAATTTCCCGAAGACAAGCATTTAAATCAGAAATTTCCACCGACTTTAGATTGACTTGATTAGTTAAGTCAGCACATTGTTCTTTCGATCGAACACGTGCTGGTTTAATCGAGTCATAAAGTATCTTATAGGTCTATTTCAAATTTTCATTCTCAGCAATAAGCTTTGTCACCCTATGATCCAATTCAATATTTATGGTTTCAATCTCTTCTAAGTCCTGTTTGATCTTATCCTTATCCATATTTCCACTGAGAGATTTAATTCTCTCTTTCAACTTCTTTATGACCATGTCTTTCTCTTGGGACTGAGCTTTCAATTCATTTAATTCAAATAATTGATCAAAACTTGGAGTACATTGATTTGAAATAGAATTGTCCCTTTGAAAAATTTCCTGATTAAGTTGAGTATCAACTTCTAACGAAATGTAATGTTTTTCAAGAGTGGTAAACCTTTTGAATAGTTTATCGTAAATCTCTTTTTCAACAAAATCCTTTTGAAGCTCAGTCTCAAGTTTGAGACACTTTTCACATTCATGCACATTCACAGAGGCAAAATCCATAGAGGAATTTACAATCAAGTTTACAATATCTTTGCTCATCACTTGTTCCAAGAGTCGTTCATTTTTGTTCAAAGCTTGATTCATTTTAACTTTAAATGTTTTTGAATCTGCACGATATTGTTCCACAGCCTGTTCCATTTTATAGAAGACATTTTGGACTTTAGCAAGTTCATCAACCAATTGTTGGTTGAATATACTAAATAAGTCCTTCAGAGCTTTTACAAATGGAATTATTTTATCTCTAAACAAGCTTTTGTATGTTTGAAACCCCGCGTGCCCTCAGTGATAGCTGTGGGCGTGGTTCTTTCTTTGACTACCACATCAAAGTTACCAAGATGGTATTTAAGTTTTGTCAAACTCGTATTAACCATGCTGACTTTTGGAAGTTCTTTAGGAACCTCAACATTGGTGGGTATATCAGAAAGATTGGGTTCTGAGGAACTCACACAGTTATCTGACTAAAAGGCTTGTTCAGCAGATAATTCAGTTTGTGGAACAAGCTGTGACAATCCGTCAAATTCAGGTCGTTATTTTATTCTCGAGTATTAAATATAATTTTCATTTTTATGTTGGAATATGAACTCACGACAAAACCGGAAGAAATTAGGGTTTACGATTGTAATTTACGCGACGTTTACAAAAAATGGGCGAATCCTACGTTAAGCATCGATGATTATAATTTCCATCATTTACATTTTTCCATTGTGTTTCGCGTTTACGAGAATTCTTGCTAAAACTCGCGTTTTTACCTTTAAACTATACCTTTTCTTAATTTAACTTTACACAATACTTTAAGTAAACTTATAAAATAAAAATCAAAAAAAAAATTATATCTTTGCATCACCCAAGGCTCTAGGCCGGTTCTCCTTACCCACACACAACATCATATTTCATTTTTCTATAAACAATCATACTCTCATTTTCCAACACATGCAAACTCTTCACTTTTCAAGATTTCAAAATTTTCTCTCCTCTTTTCTTCCTCCCCATTTCTGCCGAATCTAACCTCACCACCACCACCATCACACAAAATTTTTATACTCCTTTTATTCATATTAACACCATCCTTAAGCCTCTTGCAAAGTTTGGTGTAATTTCATGAAGATTTGAAGGTGTTTGGGGCTTGTTTTCTTGAGTTTTCTTGAGGGTTTTGATTGGGTTTTGGTTAGAAGAGTATTATCATCATAAGAAGAAGGTTAGAAGAGTGCTAATCTTGTGTTACATTGGTTCTAATTCAGCCAACACAAGAAAGGAGGGTTTTGTTTGATTCACTAGTCCAAATCTTCATTTTTGTAAGCCTAATCTTCTTTTATTTGTTCTACTTCTTTTTATTTCTTGATTTCTTTGATTTTAATCCATGAAAATGGATGTTTAGATTCTGTAAATATTTATATGATGATGATCTTGAGGGTGTTTTGGATTGGTTATGGCATTAGGTTAGGTCTTAGGTAATTAAAATGATGTTTAAAAAGGTTTTGTGTTGAAATATGGGGACTGTTTTGAAAACAGTAGCTAAAACATACCATAACTCTAAAAATTTAGCTTGGGGTCTGTGATTAAAATTCATAGGTGGTTAGATATATGTCTCAGCTATATGAGATAGTTGGATTCTCAACCAACTCCTCCGGATGAGGGAGATATGGTCAAAATACGAAAATAGGTCAATTCTGGACATGTGTTTAGAATACGAGTTAAAATCCAAAGTTTTGCCATAAAATAATAGATCTTTTTTATTGGGACAGTAGTATACATCATATGGAAACCATAGCCTTTGACCTCACCTTCATTATTGTTTCCACTTGCTCCCGGAGTATAAGTCCTTGAAGTACCCGCGCACTACAGAAGTTTGCCTCCCCTGAATTGGTTATAATGTTACTCTTCCATTATTAATGGCAGCTTGTTGCCTGGGTTTGACGAGTTTCTCAGCTGGTTTATTGTAGTGTGGTAACGGGAAGTGACGACAGCTATCAAAAAACGACATCATGTGATTGATGGCATCAATGGGATCATCATCTTTCTTGAACACTGGAACAATTAAAACTATTCTTATTGGGAATATTTAGATTGTTTAACAACTGAAGGGAGATAATCCAATTGAGGTATAGATGAAAATGGAGAAGAAATGTTGTGGTGAGTTATTTATAACTAGATCATCAATAGATGGAATAAGTGATTAAAAGAGGTGTTAATGATTGATGAGTTGAGTATTGTTGAGACTGATAAGGTGAAGCATACTGTAGAGACTGATATGATGAAACTTGTGGTTGAAGTTAAGTGTTTTGGTGTGAATTTTGATGAGTTTAATAAGGAGATTGGGTCATCTGATGAGTTGCAACCAAAGCAAGCGGGTCTGAATTACATTCATGCATTAAACGAACCTCATTTGCATGAAATTCATGTTGTCCCAAATAAGCATGAAGCTGATCGATGTTGGTTGTGTGCAAGTCTCGAACCAGTTTGACATCTGTCACAAATTTGCTCATTCAGAGGAAAGGTATTCAAAAATTTTGTTATACTTAAATTGTTTCCAGTTTCATGTTTAGAGTTCATGTCATTGAGTAGCATGGAAAAATCTCAAGAAGAATTCACGAAGTGATTCCCTCCTTCTTATAGGCAAACTATCGAGAATTCATTCATAAAGATTACACACCTCTTTTCTTGTTTTCGTCAATGAAGTTCCATGCATGAGAAATTTGAATTCTTTCCACAAAGTTCCTTGGTGTCATTATGGATGCTAACCAATGCATAGACTTCAGGTGGTAGTCCTTGGAGAATGATATTAGTTGCCTTGATATCACAAGCAGCTTGAAGTGCTTCTGTAGCAGATAACTCATAATATTTCTTTGGCCTTGTAACTCCATTTTCCACAATTGAAGGCCAAATGAGTGGACCACTTTCAACGGATTCAAGGATCATTCGTCCATTTTGTCTATTTAGCATGTATATTCCATTCTGTTTTTCAAGAATACGTACTTATCCTTTTCCAACATGTGTAAGACATTGTCAGCACCCGAAAGGATACTTTGTCAGCAAGAGGTCGACATTGAGAAATGTATATATTAAATATTAACTTGTTGATCAGAAGGTGGAGAAAGTAATTGTGTTTAATTTAATTTGTATTTTAATTGTTTTAATTTATGAAATACACGGTATTTTTACAAATCTTGACAAAACCGGGAAAACAATTATGGTTTCATGTGGAATTTACAAGTCAACGAATAAACCGTATAATTTTGAAAAAATTAAGTGTTCGGATTTTCCCTTAAAGGAAGTTATGTTCGGTTCCAATAAGTTCGGGTGTTCGGTTCCTAACTGAAGTTAGGTTGTCGTTCAACTGTGGTCGAGTTGTTCGGTTTCCACTTAATTAAAGTTGTTTCGGGTTTTCAACTACACTAGGGTTTGTTCGATTCAACTGAGTTCAAGTTGTTCGGTTTCAACTAAACCAAGTTGTTCGGTTTCAACTAAGGTCAAGTTGTTCGGTTTGCACTGCATTTGGATTGTTCGGTTGCAACTAAACCAAGTTGTTCGACTTTGATTTGTTCGGACTCAGGTTGTTCGATCTATCGAGTTGTTCGAATCCAGTTTGTTCGACTTGAGTTGTTCGACTCAGTTGTTCGACTTCAGTTGTTCGACTCAGTTGTTCGACTTCAGTTGTTCGACTTCAGTTGTTCGACTTCCAGTACTACGAAACCCAAAAACTTAAAAACACAAAAAGACACCTTTTCGATGATTGTTTTGAAAATATACTTGTACAACTAGTGTTACTAAACCTATAGGAACAAGAAAATGAAAACTTTTAGGTTTTTAAGCCGAAAAAATTAAAATCAAGATTTTGCTCTTTATAAGATTTTCAAACACAAAAATGTAACAAAATGATATTTTTCTTGATTCTAAGCTTGTACACCAATATCATAAAGATACTAGATCAGATTTACCAAGGTAAATAATCCTTTAGTGTACACAATAACTTCGGAATAAAAGAAAAAATAAAGGGCATTTTGTAAATGAAACAAACGAACTCAAAAAGAAAAGCTTAAAACACAAAACTAAACACACCCTTCCATGCACTTAAGATACCAATTGAAGAACACAAGTAATCTTTGATATGAAATAGGAAGGAACTTAGTAAGAGAAAGTGGAAGGATGGATGTATTCTAGAGAGAGAAAGTAAGAAACATATAATTCATTAGCAAAGTGAGAATACAAAACCAACCAACACCCTCTCCAAAGCATGGAGAGGGTATTTATACTTACAAACATAACCGGCCATGGGCCTTAATAGGCTTTCTATGGGCCTTTGGGCCATATTAGCTTAATTAACTTAACTACGGGCTTTGACTATTCCAAATGGAAGTGACCGATACTTTCTTGTATCGAAACAATTATAGACATACAAGTAATCTTTGATATGAAATAGGAGGGAACTTAGTGAGAGAAAGTGGAAGGATGGATGTATTCTAGAGAGAGAAAGTAAGAAACATATAATTCATTAGCAAAGTGAGAATACAAAACCAACCAACAATCAAACCCTTACAACGGCAAGAAAAAACAAAAGCATAAACGCAATCTTCATGAAAACACTAACAGGAAGACAATAACCCTTGAATTGTAGAACCTCATACACCATCGAGAAAGGTATCCTACCAAAAACCAAAGAATGTATTAAGTCTAGATATATAATTATGAAGAGAAGAAATCATGGCTCAAAACCCAGACAATGAATCCTTAATTGACAGAACAGCAGTGGTAGTTAGGTGTCTATTAGATTTATCACCTAGCCGTCAAACCTGCCTGATGAGCCTCAACGTTTTTTATAAGCAGTATTGTTTTCTGATTATCCTCACAAGGTTACTATAAAGTATTCAAGCGTTTTTGGACTTTCTGGATATTAACATTTGGAAAAGAAGAAATCCGCGGATGTATATATCTTTAACCCAGATTCGACCAGGTATGATAATATAAGGTGCTATAAAACCCTCCAATTATGAGGGTGTAAGTTATTGATGAAGGAAGTAAGATAAGATGGGTTTATTATACCTTATATATTAAGAGGTAAGATTATTCCCCCGAGGAGGTGTTTAATGCACCCATTACAAACCCGACCCGACCCGTGTTACCCGTTTACCCTTTTTAATTTTTTTTTTCATTACTCATGTTAGCCGTGGGTACATGGCATGAAATAAATCCCTCTTCTAAACACGTATCTCCTGCTCATCTTAACCACCTCCCTTTATACAGTTTCATACACACACATCAACGTCTCTGCTCTTTGGATTTTCCGGCGAAGCTTTATCTCAGCTTCAACTCTAAAACTATAAGGTAAGTCTTCGATATTAGAGGATAAATAGGCCCGGCCCGGTTTGTGGACTCAGGGTTCATTAGGGTTTGCTTATCTCTTGTAATCTATAAATAGTGGCTGAATAATAAATCATAACACACAGGGTTTATTCATCATTCAACATGGTATCGCAGCAGGTCTGGTCCTCAGACCAAGATGGCTATGTTGAGCCGCCTCCCTTACACCACCCCGTCAAACCCTAACCCTAAATGTTCCGCCCTTATTGTTTTTCCTTACCGTCGTCCACCACAAAATCATCACAAAAAAGTCAAATCATACTACCCTATTTATTCTTACTTTGCCTACTGTTTTGGTTTTTTCAATTAATCACTAGCAACTTTTGTCAACGTGCATGTCCATGTAACTCTTTCACAAGTCTATTGCATACCTACTGCAATGATGTCTGCTACATATATGAAGAAAACAAAGACGTAGATGATTTTCTTTACATGACTTACACAGTGGGAGAAGACGTTTGGATTACTTTGAAGTGGATTTTTAGGGATCGAATCTATCTTTAGTTTTATGTTAAAAAAAATTTATAGTTATTTAATTTTTTTTTTGTCGAATCCAGGGTATTAATTCCCGAGACGACTTTTGTTGGTGTTGAATCTAGGGTTCGTATTCCCGAGACGACTTTTGTTGGTGTCGAATCTAGGGTTCTTATTCCCGAGACGACTTTTGTTGGTGTCGAATCTAGGGTTCTTATTCCCGAGACGACTTTTGTTGGTGTCGAATCTAGGGTTCTTATTCCCGAGACGACTGTTTGGGATACTTTGGTTTATCCTTCGGATACTTTGGTTATCCGTAAACAAAAATTAGAATAGGGGATACTTTGGGTTATCCCATTTTATTTTGGTTTATTGTTTTATTTTACTTTCTTAATTTTTTTCTTTAGTCCGAGCTTTTGCGATTTCGCCGCTCGGACTGCGAGAGAGTATTAGAGGATAAATAGGCCCGACCCGGTTTATGGGCTCAGGGTCCATTAGGGTTTGCTTATCTCTTGTAATCTATAAATAATGGCTGAATAATAAATCATAATACACGGGGTTTATTCATCATTCAACATTCGATATCCATTCACCGTGACAAATAAGCCTCTTCAAAGCTTCGAATTGTAATTGTGTTTGGGACGGATTAAAATTTTGTGTTTGGGGTTGTTAATCGTCTCCTATCTAAAGATTTAATCCTTTTTTTATTATTATAAAACTGAATCTTTTTTGTTTTGATTATGTATATTTTATGTTTTTACATGAATTGAGTGAGTATTTGAGATTATTAGGGGTTTTGTTTGATCATTGGGTTTATTCTTTTGAAAAGGAATTATGGTTAGTGTCAATTAGTTGTCATTTGTGTTGGTTATAGGATATAAGTGTGAACAACTGTATGATTTGTCTTCATTATCATTGCATTGTCAATCATTTTTTCAGTGTTAATGTATAAGTTGTCCTTATCTTGTGTATGAGGTGTATCCCAATCTCATCTTAATCCTAATATCCTTGTAATTTATAAATACCAACCATGTGTTGAAGAATAAAATACGAAACACATTACCCTTTTACCATTCTTACATGGTATCAGCCATTAAGATCCTAAACCCTAATCACGTATCTTCCGCTCAGAAACACTAACCTTCATCACAAAAAAAATAGTTGTCCTCCGGTCATCGGTAACTCGCTGATGATCCAAGGAGGTCATCCCAAAAGTAATTGTTCCATTTTCTTCTTTTCTTGCACAGTGGCTCTTTCCTTAAATATTTTTTTGATGAGTTGTTGTCATCCTTTTCTGCTCTTGTCCTTTATTTTATTTTATTAATAAGTTGTTGTTATTTGTAAGAATATATGTGATGGTAAAGGTAGAAGTATCAAAAGAAATGAATCAGGTCACAACAAAAAGGTTGGTGGGAGCTTGTGTGAACTGCGAAGGGGCATGGATCTTTTTAACATCAACAAGCGAGGATAGATAAAAGGATATGATGGGCACACTAGTCACATGATGGAGTTACTATTTGACAGCCAACAAAAAAACATTTATTTTATTTTGATTATATCTTTGAGAGAATACTTTGAATTATTCTTCGTTATAAGGATACTTTAAATTATCCCGTAATTTGTGTTGGTGATTTGTGCTAAGGTCACAAATCCGCACGACTGTTATTTTTTCTCTTTTCTAGTTTTCTACTCCAGTCCAAGCTTTTGTGATTTCACCGCTCGGACTGCGGGGGAGTGTTAGCTGTCAATTAGTTGTCATTAGTGTTGGTTATAGGATAAGTGTGACAACTGTATGATTTGTCAATCATTATCATGATTGTCAATCATTAGTTAATGCATAAGTTGTCATTATCTTGTGTATGGGGTGTATCCCAATCTTATCCTAATCCTAATCTCCTTGTAATCTATTAATACCAACCATGTGTTGAAGAATGAAATACGAAACACATTACCCTTTCACCATCTTACAATATGAAGAGGAGGAGCTGGAAGATGCAATGCGAAAAAGGAGTTGTGTTTACAATATGTGAGTATGGTTTTCTAAATTGCTTAAAGTTTTGATTCTTATTGTAAATCATGGTTAGGGAATGATAGTGTTTGTGTTTTTATGAATCTATTATTTTGAGATTTGGCTTATGTTCAATTGGTATGGTTTAGGATTTGCTTATTGAAAATGATATAAGAAAAAAATGTTTTCTTGGTAATTTTAGTTGCCAGATAAAATAAGCACTTTGATATAAGTTGCTTATTGAAAAGTAGTGAATTAGGGGTGTTTGTTTGAGCTTATATAGCAAGCTTATGGCTTATGTGGTTTTCGGCTTAGGGTTCATAGGCTCACTTTTTGTGGCTTATTTTGAAACTTATTGGCTTATATAAGCTTATCAGGTCATAATGAGTTTATATAAGCCTAAAATTTTCAAAATAAGCCACGTAAAGTGAGCTTATGAAACGTAAGCCGAAAACCACGTCCGCCATATGCTCGCTATATAGATTCTCTTATGTATTTGGAGTCACTACGGTGATAAAAATCGAACACGAATTAAGGTGTGTGACGGGTTTCGAACACATTTTCAGGTGTCAATACGGCCTTGCATAATTGTTTTGACGCGCACCCAGTTGCAGCTGTTGACGCTTCTCCGAGTCGGGTTTCGAAGAAGCCCGAAAGATGAGTAAAAAGAAGAAAAAAGATCAGCGTTAAAAAAACAGAAAAATGTTTACTTTTTATAAAAAATTTAGAGTTTTATTTTTTGTTGTGAATTGTATTGGTGAATTGCCCTTTGCTTTGTGTGGGCAGGCGATGACACTCCTGGACAAACGCGCAACAATTGAAGAGCCACGCGGCACGTAAAAAAAGCAAAAGGTATTATTCTTATATTCGAACTCAAAAGTTACTTAAAATAGCTTACTAGCGTATATGTTGACTGTTGTAGATGGGTAAACCTGCTGCATAATCATCTTCAGTTACAATAGTGATTGGGCGCCCTTTTAGCTTTTAAGATGTTTAGTGTAGTTTGATTGTTGTTTAGTTGATGCGTTTTTTCGAAGCAGTTTGTTAAACAGGTTCTATACCTTTTGAAACAAACTAAAAAGACAGTATGTCATGATATATTTCATTTTCTTTGGTTCACTTTTTGGAAAATAGATAGCTATAATCTAAAAATTAGTATATACTTTTTCTCCTTAACTGATTTGTAACTTTAGTTGTCCTTAGGTAAAAGAAAAAAAAGAGCAAATTACAGCCTTTGGTCCTATAGGTGCTCTTTTCTTAACAGTTTATATACATCTCCTCACCCTTTATGGCGAAATGTCACCAAATAGAGCAGCTATGTGGGTTTGTCAACCATTTTCGTTTTTACAAACAAGCTTTGCATCGTACGATAAATGGTTGTGTGTACTTGGTTTGAATAAACAGATCCATGAAACAACTTAAAAGTAAACTATAAAAATTGTTACAATACTATAAATATACCAACGTTATACCCACTAACATAGTAACATTTTAATTTATACACACGTTTCAATAAAGAGGACTTTGCTACATGTCGAGATACTTAGGAGTTCATTGCTTGCAAACTTTTACTACTTCGTTCATTTGTTATAATAAATTATCTTACACTATAGATTGGTATCAGAGCTCATGGTTATAGAGAACAAGGGTAAAACCTAAACTATAACTACTTTTTCCATCCAAGAAAGTCCTCCGTGCCACTGCATTTCCCCGAATAGTATATGTAAGAGATTTGCGTAGCATATAATACATAACTATTATACTATTATATAAATAACTTATGTTATTTCCACTGGGTTGTTATACAGTCATGTCTTCGTACACCCACCCTTCTATCCCTTCTGATTACGATGTGGAGGATGCTTTTTCCTCTACAAATGCTCCTAACTATACCCCGACTTCACCGGACTATTCTCGAGATTTCTTTCCTCCCGAGGATATTTCACCACCTAAAGACACTGAGACTCCTGTTGAATCACTCATTCCAGTATCTCCATCTTCATCAGTAGGATCTTCATTATCGGTTGGGTCAACTACACCACCACCAGACTATCTCTTTGAACAGTCTATCTTCACAGAGTTAGATAACTCATTATGGATCATACCGCGACCATTGGGAAGTGAACCAGTCCCCGAGGAACCTGATGAGTCAGATACTTGTTATAATGTTCATCTCTGGAAATAATCATTGAGGATATCCAGGTTCAAGAGTCTTCTAAACAAGATCCAAGAACTCAAAAACAACAAGGGAGAACCACCAGATTAGATCTGTGTCGTTTACAGCTTTCTAGAATCCAACCACTAGATGTATGAATAATGACACTTGTCAAATTTTTCTATGTAAATTATATAGACAAGTTATTTATACAGTGATGATTCCATTATACCTCGTTGTTTCATAATACCAATTGTGTATGTCGAAATTGTCTATCCTATATCCTGTAGTATGATGACTTATATCTTTATCTGGATTACTATGATTCTCTTACCATCCGATTTTCTCAAACCTTTGTACCTAGAAAACACTAAGCCTTCTATTGGATCACTCACTCCATTATCTCTGTATCTATCTCTGGAAGTCTTAAATTCCAAAATTTTCTGTTATATCCTGCAATGTAATATCAAAGAATGATCACAAGTCTTTGTATTATAATGAGAATTTTCATACCTTAACTTGTGATATGACTATATCATTTTATGGGTTCTTATTCTATGTTGTTTTGTATATATTAATAGATGCCTCCCAAGAGAACATCAACATCTGAAACACCAACTATGACTCAGGCTGCCATCCGGCAACTGATTGCTGATGGTATTGCTGCAGCTCTGGAAGCACAAGTTTCTACCATGGAAAATACCAATAGGAATGTAATAAGTAACTACAAAGGGTTTATGAGTTGTCAACCTTCCTATTTCAATGGTACGGAAGGAGCTGTTGGCCTCATCCGCTGGTTTGAACGTACTGAATCGGTATTTTCTCGTAGCAAGTGTGTCGAGGAAGACAGAGTGACATTTGCTACTGGTACTCTAACCAATGACGCCTTGTCCTGGTGGAATGCATACGCCCAACCTATTGGGATAGAACAAGCCAACATGATCACCTGGACCGAATTGAAAAGGCTCTTGACCAATAAGTATTGCCCTCGAACTGAAGTCAAGAAAATGGAAGACGAATTTTACAACTTGGCTGTGAAAGGAAATGATCTCAAAACTTACGTTAGAAGATTCCAGGAATTAGCAGTCTTATGCCCAAATATGGTACCAAACACCGAGAATCTTATGGGGGGATTACCCAGAAGTATTAAAGAAAATGTTACTGCTTTAAAACCTCAAACTCTGGAGGAAGCCATTACCATAACCCAGAGGTTGATGGAGTAGGTAATAAAACACAATTTTACGCAAGAAACCAATGATCACAAACGAAAGTTTAAGGATAGAAGAAACACCACCACCAACAACAACTACCCCAATGATCGCAACAACAATAACCACTCCAACAATCACAACAACGACAACTATCAAAATAACCACAACAATCACAACCGTAATGATGATTACCACCAACAGCAGAATAGAAGGCAAGAAACTATCAGAACTTATGATGCCACCCCAACTGAGAATAAAAGGTATACTGAAAACAAAAGGTACCATGGAAACCTTCCTTTGTGTACAAGATGCACCCTGCATCACACAGGATTTTGCATTGTCAAGTGTCAGACTTGCAACAAAGTGGGTCATCTGACCAGGGACTGCAAAAACTAAGGACTTTTATTTCCAAACCTTCACTCCATCACTCAACTAAATCTCAGGATGAGATTTCTGTAAGGTTGAGGGACTATAACAACCCCTAATTTTCCAACCCGTGACCTATTTGCTTCCATTTTGACCCATTTTAAACCTAAGCACCCATCCTAGAACCTCCATGACCTCACCATGACATCACCAAGTAGCCTAGCAACCGCCTCCATCACCTCCTTGTTAAAATACTTGGCATCTAAGTTGCTACATCACCTCCTTATCACCCCCTTTACAACCGAACCCACATACACCTCCAAAACATTCCACCTTGCTTAGCTACTCTTATATTCTTCAATACTCATCATGCTAGCTTCTATTATTCAGCTAAGATAGCTATGAAACTAAGCAAGACTCTAAACTTGGGCACCAAGGCCATTTGAACACTATATAAGCCGAAACATGCATAAACTTTCAAATCACACATCAAAAACTCATATACTCATCCATGGAGTTCTAACTCGGATCAAGTAAGGTCAAGAGAAGTCCCTAAGCTCAGAATAGAAGCCAAGAAGTAAGAAAAATGAAGTCTTGAAGCCATTCCTAGGCGTACGAACCCGAAAACCCCATTTCGACCCATTTTAGCTCAAGTAAGCCTAACATCTTATTCCATAAGCTTATATTATGTATTAAAATATTCATAATAGTCTTAAGATCATATATGAACTCTTGTTTGAAGCTTTGAATCCTCAAACCCATGTGTTTTTGGTTAAAACCCTAAAAGCGACCCGTTCTGATTTTCTAGCTAACAGATCCTTTTTCTAAACTTTTGTTATGTTAGAACATCTTATTTTTGCTTATTCTAATAAGCTATAACCTGTAAATATCATTTGGAACCTTAAAATAAGCTTGCATGGCTTTTTGGATTTGTTTTGCAAATATTTCCATGCACAGGGGTATATATCGTAACTTTCTGAAATATATAACTAAAGGGGCTGAAAATGTCATTATTCTAAAGTTATAACTATAAGGGCCTATTTTTCTAAGTTTCAAAGTTAAAGGTTTAAATTATATATACTTTATATATAAAGGACTAAAGTTGTAAAAGTTTATAAACAAAGGGTATATATTGCCAATTTTGCAAACTTAAAAATATAAAATATACTACTTTTATATAAATTATAAAAGTATATATTAATATTATAAAACTCGATTTATTAAAACCCGACACATTTATCGTTATTAATCATAAATCGACGCATTAACTCTACGATAAAACAAACTTCACCACATCTACAAAAGATCCCCAAATCAAGAACCCTAAATTGAAAACCCCAAATCAAGAACCCTAAATCTCCAAATGAACGGGCCTCATCCAACATCCCAACACCCTAATTCCAAAAATCTCCACCACATCTCGATCACGATTTTTGTAACTAATTTTCCAACAACAGTGTCTTCTAAAGATCTATGGAAGCTTTGTGATAGGCAAGGAGTGGTTGCAGATGTGTACATCGCACGAAAGTTATCAAAATCAGGTCGTCGCTTCGGATTCGTTCGTTTCATCAAAAACCCAGATCAAGCGAATCTATTGGAAGATCTAAACAAGATCTGGATTGGGAGTCATCATCTGTTTGCTTCAATTGCACGCTTCGATCGAAAACAAAACTCACAACCGAATCAATCTCATCAGAAACAATCGAATAACACTAAACCTCACGAAACGGGTCACGCTAGTCACACAACGGGAGGACGATCTTATGCATCTGTATTGAATGGTAAGGAGGGGACTCAAAAGCCAGTATTGGCTGGGCCAATAACAAAAAATATCACCCTCGAAAACTCTGATTTATTGGAATTATCTGATACTTCAAGTGTAGTTCTCGCAAAGGTAAGGGATGTTCATCTAATAATTAATATTTATCGCGTTTTAAAAAAAGAGGGATTCTCTGATTTCAAGTGCAAATACATGGGGGGACTCTGGCTCTGGATTGAATTCAGCAGTGACGAGTCAAGGTTAAAGTTTCAAAAAAATACGGAGATGGAATTGTATTTTACCCAACGAAAACTTGTTTCACATAATTTCATTCCCGATGAGCGAATGATCTGGATCGAAATAGATGGACTGCCACTCAATGCATGGACTACTAATGCATTTAAAAAGATAGCAGGCAATTGGGGAGAAACGGTTTTTGTAGATGAAGACGCTGATGAAAATATTGCAAATGGAAGGGTATGTATCAAAACAAAAATAAAAACTCACATCATGGATTCGTGTCTGGTTTCTATCAAGGGAGTCAGATACCAGGTTAGAGTTCGTGAGTTTGCAAATTGGGTACCTGATTTTGCTTCACTAGACAACATCTCACAACATGATTATGAATCAGAGGCGTCGGGAAATGATCAGGATATACATAGTATAAACGAGTCACAAGAAGAAGGGGAGATCAATGATAAGAAGGAGCAAATGGGTTACGAAATGAACGCTCCTGGTAAATCGGTGGACTCCTTTGAAGAAGGCGAGATCATTGGTGAATCGGATGATGGGTGTGTCAAGGATTGTATGGGAAAGAAATTGGACGATGATGTTGAAAAAGATATTGAAGATTGTTCTAACAATGTTACTGAGAAATGTGGGGTGGTAAATAATAATATGTCTAATAATGTGGAAGGTGAGATTCTTGAGGATCATTTTGATGGTGATCGTGGTAATGATACCATTGAAGATAATGCGGATGTTAACCCATCGACTAACGTCTCTTTGGAAGTTAATATCCCAGAAGTTGCAAATGATTCTAGCATTGTGTCTCCATCTACGCCCCCGGGTAATGATCTAAACATTGCTAAAGAGTCTTGTTCTACGTGGCTTGATTATGTTGGTCCTCTAATTACTGACGAGCTAGATTCTGAAAAACGCTGGAGCTATAGAGATCCCAAAGGGAATATTCAAGGGTCGTTCTCTCTCGCGCAATTACATATGTGGAAAGATTATTTTCCAAGCGATTTACAGATTTGGAGTTATTATGGCAATGTAAAAGAAACTATTCTCCTACACAATGCATTAAAGAGACGAACAAAGAATGCCGGTTAGATCTCTTTGCATTTGTGGTACGTTTCAACGGGTGTTCGGCTTCGTCCATGGGAGGTCTTTTTTTTAGGCGTCGCGTTGGGATCTCCTTTTTGATTTCAGTAGCCGTCGATTTTTTTGCGTGTTTGTTTTGTATCGTTAGAACTTATTCTGTTTCTTTTTTCTTTTGTCTGTTGGATCGATTTGCGTGTGACTTTTTCTTGCTAGCTTCTTACTAGCATTTTTTAATAAAATTTCTAATTGCCGTTCAAAAAAAAATCATAAATCGACGCATTATTACGTTATATATTTAAAGTAGTTTTTCATCAACTAACTTTTGAAGAAACTTAAAATCTTATCGTATCACGTTACTAGGTAATTTCATATGAAAGGTTTCATTTGAGTTTTCGTTTTGACGAGTTTGCTGGGTTTACGATTTAAAGTGCCCTGACTCCTCAAACGATACTACATGGCCTCTGGATTATGATAGCCCGTACAGTGATACAATATTTCTATAATTTAATAAATCAAAGATATACGTTAACTTTGTAAAGTTTTGAAACATAAACCATCCCACTAAGACTTGACATATTACTTCAGGTTGCGTGACAAAGCCGTTACTTTCACTTGATATACTTTTTAATATACACATGTACTTAAAACCGATATTGTGAGTTCATAGCCTCGCATTTCAATCTTTTGAATGTTTTATAAACCCACGAGGGGGATACATGCTATAAACCATGAATACAAATATTTTTTCAACTGTAGTGAGTTCATAGCCTCGTATTTTAATCTTTTAATGTTTTTATAAACCCGTGAGGAGGATACATGCTTGTTTTATACAAATTAAAAACAAGTAATTTTGATATATGATATGGTTCCATCAATGTGAATAGTCCCATCTTGATATCTTTTCTAAATCCCGTGGGGGATTCATGCTATAAACTATGAATATAAGTGTTTTTCCAACTATATGCTATCCTGATATATTATTGCCTAAGTTACCTCCATTTTCCCATAAGACATCCCAGTATCTCTTTGGGTAATAGCTCTCAGTATCTCTTTGGGTAATAGCTCCCAATATCTCTTTGGGTAGTAGCTCCCAGTATCTCTTTGTGTAATAGCTCCCAGTATCTCTTTGGGTAGTAGCTCCCAGTATGTCTTCGAATAGATGTTCCCGGTTCTATTAAGTTTAAATATGTGATTCATGAGCTTAGGGCAATAATACTGTTTTTCATGATAATTGTATTCATTGCAATTATTACACTTATGGGTGTATAACAGTGTAACCCACTATTAAACTTGTACTCAACTATTATAACTGAAAACCAATGGATTTTACTCAACCTTTGTGTTGACCCTTTTAGCATGTTTATCTCAGGTAATTGAGCAACCTATGGCACGGAGTGGCACGGACTTGAAGATGGCTAAACTGTTATCATTCAAACTTTATGTTTCTAGATTTTGGGACCTCCTTTGTAAAACTCTGATATGATATTGAATGATAACTAAATTTTCCAAAACGTCTCTTTTGAGTTGTTTTCTATGATTATGTCTGTTGATCCATGAAGTAATACCCCAGATTAGCTTCCGCTGCTATATGTCAAAAATGGGGGTGTTACATAATGCGAATATGGCATTCGACTTACGGCCGACGGAAGACGTACTTCAGTGGCCGGGTAATGCGAATATGGCATTCGACTTACGGCCGACGGAAGACGTACTTCCGTGGCCGGGTAATGCAAATAAGGATAATATCTTGTTACAAATTAAAAAGATATTGGTAATATCTTTTTATCAAATTAAAAAATATTGGTAATATCTTGTTACCAATTAAAAAGATATGGATAAAATCTTTTTATCAAATTAAAAAATATTGGTAATATCTTGTTACCAATTAAAAAGATATGAATAAAATCTTTTTATCAAATTAAAAAATATTGATAATATCTTGTTACCAATTAAAAAAGATATGTAAAATATCTTTATCAAATTTAAAAAGGAAAAATAATAGGGGTCGGTGCCAATGGCGACTTTGTACCGAAAAGCAGACGTACAAAACGGGTGTCACTTCAAAGTTACGAGTGGAAAACAAAATAAAGTTACGAAAACTTCAAAGAATAGAAGATTGTCTATTAACTACAAACATGTGCTTTTAAAGTGATATTAAAATCACATGATGTTTATTGATTTGGTAAATCAAGTTTGACGCATGGCAGGATGCAATGAGTGAAAAACAAAAATACGAAGGTTTTAAAGTTATCGACTTTAGAAACCGATTTTTTCTTTTCGGTAATATGAGAACACGAAACATAGTTTATTCGGTGTCCCACGGATGACGCCAACTTGTTGATGCATAATTTGGTCTGGGCAGTCTTGATGACTCTCCTGGTGCCGTTCGTCGTCTTTCCGGGCCTTGAATAGTGCTGCCAACAAAGAAGAACTGGTTAGAAGGGGACCCGAGGCTGAAGCCCCGGGATCCACCCTCCGACGGTCAAGTCAGAATGGTATAAGCATATAGTAAAGAGGTGGTAGAGAATAACCTGTGTAGGTATCTCTAGGTAGGATGATCCTACCCTTGTATATATAGTGTATGGATTAGGGTTACGTAGGATGTGGGCCACCCTTTTATCGGGTTCGACCCATTGGGTCTGGCCCATTCCAGACTATACGCCAACACTTATAATTCATCAAAATAAGCTAATAAGCTAGCTTATAATTCAGCAAAATAAATCCAGATGATGATGATTAATAAACTTATTTACATAGCAACAATTAATTCAAATCATTTGTTCAAATAAACTGAATTATAAGCTCATAAATTTAAATGATAATAAATTAATAAGCTTATTCACATCAGATAAGCTAATATAAGAACAGATCTGATGAATCTAACATGATGTTAATCAATTGAAGAAGGAGATAATGAATCGAAGATCGATCGATTATTTTTTTTTGTTGATCGATCGATTCTTTATGGATCGATGTAGAGAGAAAAAAAAGAGAGAAAAAAAGGTGGTGCTGGAGAAAACACATTATGTGTGTGTATTATGAGGTGTTTTTGAATATATATATATATATTGTACAAAAATACCATCTAGTGTTAATAGGCAATTTAATCTCAACCATTGGATGAGATGAAGATGGAGGGTGAGGATGAATCCCCCGGTATCCAAAAAAATTTGATATCAAAATGAACCTAAATCATATTTTAATAGTAACTTATATAATAAAAGAATTCCAAAAAGCGATAAAAAATGGTTGAAAAAAAAACCATATCAATGTGAGTACAGCATTTTGCCTTCATGGCAAAATTAGACATTTCTACTCGTCAAATAAATGTCAAAATTGTCTTCAATATGATCAAGCTTATCTTAATCTCATCCAATAAAATAAATATCTATAAAAGAACAAGTGTAAATTGTGTAAAAACTTAAAGAAAAGATAATTAATAAAACTATAGTTGTTAAAATTTAAATAAATTATATGTACTTAAGTATATTTATCACACTTCTAGTGTTTTAAATTATTTTATAAATTTAAATAAACACTTCTTAAATTTTTATATTACTAATATTATATTATAAATAAAGAAGTCTATATGGGTTTTTTATTTATAATTATTATTATCTGTTTATATTAAAATTATGTATTTACTCTGGTTTATAATATAAAGAAAAACAGAGTTATTCTGACATGTAAATGATTACCCGAGATCATGCATATACTATTATTCTTGTTTATGATATTAATTAAGGATATCCGAAAAAATATTAGTTTTTAACTATTCGCATTCAATAGCGAGTCAAGCTATTTCTCTTTATAAGTTTAACTTGCGGCACGGGTTTAAAATAAATACGACTTAAATTATTATTAACAGATATATAAATATCAAAATTAAGACACGGCCTCACAGATTATTGTGAGATAAAGATATATAGTCAAGATTGTACATACAAGAAAGACACATTTTTTTGCTACTAAACACACATAATGTCTTAAACATGATATCAATAGTTAAATTTAAACAAGATTAATCTAAACACTATGTTAGTTAAGTAAAGTCAAATTATTCGTGCAACAATAATCTATCCAAAACTTTAATCAATATTAACACAAAATGAAAAAATTATATAAAAACGTTTGCGTGTACAAGTAATATAAGTATATAAATTTATAAGTATTAAAAATTTAATACAATTATATAAACTAAACTCAACCATTACAAAACTATAAATTGATATGAATTGTCATCATATTTAACTTCAAAACAAGATTGTTAAAATATTACTATTACGTGCTATATTATTTGGCCAAATTCATGCATAGAGAAATATGATTGGTTAACATGGTTTATGTCATGTGTATCATAAATGTAAACAAAGTTTAGTCTTTTTTATTTCATAGGTATATTATGACTTTTACACTTACATAATGATTAGAAATTCCGAATCATACAATATTGTACAACACTAATCAAATTGCAGCCAACTGACTAATATCAAAAGGAGATGCATCATTGGGAATCTGTGCATTGTAAGATCTTGTTGCAATGACCGTGTTAACCACTTCAGTAGGATGAAAACCATCGAACCATATAAACAAATTCCGATTAGCGCAAGGTGTTGAGTTTGGAATACATTGTCCATCTGACCTCAATTGACAGCAGGGAACATTCGGCAAAGCTACCCCTGAACAGCACGAAAATCATTTTGTAAAATGTTAAACTGATGCAGTCACTCGTTGAATCGAAACGTAGATTACAATTTAATTGGTGCTCTTATTTACCTCCTTCAGGTGTTGTAATGCTTGTAACATTGATGAAAGTAAATCTTGCATCAGTGAGATTACTGTTGATGTTATCAACAAGAGGCTTAAGTCTATCATTAAATAGCTTAACCTTGTTATTAATTGAATCTACACATGTTCCGTTTGCGCCAAACCTTGCTATCTCAGCTGGGGCGCAACCTATGAGACCTATGCCATACACAGCAACTTTCCTAGCTCCCAGATTATATAGAGTCTGTCATATAGGATTAAATACAAATCTATGAGTGCACGTAAGATAAGCACTTAATCACGGTACATAAAAGGAGAAGATGATCAGGATGCTTACCGTAAGTTGTAAAGAGTATTGCTTCACAAGGACTGCTGCATATTGATCGGGAGTAAATATGCGGCTGGTGGGAAAATTTTCGGGCATCAAGTAGTTGTTAATGTAGTCGTTGGCTCCCATATTCACTAAATAGATGCACTTTTTAAGGTATTCATTTGTAAATGTGCTGTTTCGTTGCAAGAGCACAAGGCGTGAAATTATTGATGCATGATTTTTTAGTTGCAAATTCAAGCTGATCCGACCACCCTGAGATAACATTAAATCATGAAAATTAGTCTAACACGATAGGGAACGTTGCAGTACACTATATGATACGAGCCGTGTACATCATTAGAAAACTTCTTATTTGCAGATAATAAGGAGTGATTTGCATGCTATTCATAATATTTAGAAGAAGAAAAAAACGATGTGTTTGAATTTTTGTTGAGCAGGCATTACCAGGTTACTTCCAGATTCGTCCCTAATACCAGCACCACCACTACCATAGTTCACGCCAGTGCTAATGTCTTCATCAGTTGCGGCAGCAAATGATGAAATAAACTCAGGAAAACCTAGTACTTGACCTGCATGAAATCGTGAAGGTGATTAATTTGTTAGCATCAATATTATACAACCCCTCTGTTAGGAAAACTAACACTTAATTATAGATTTTCAATATAGAGAGAAAGGGATACCAATTAAGTCTGGGTAGGTTCGGCCATTGGTGAATCTTCCTGTTACACCTTGTGGAAAATCAATTCCGTAAGGCGGGTAATTGGCTTTTGCCATTGTCACGAGTCCGTTGTTATTTCCGTTGTCAACCAATGAGTCTCCAAATATAAAGTAACAAGGCACTTGTGGTTGGCTAACAACAACAAAGATTTGAAACTGCATCAACAGTGCAACAATCATGGTATGACATAATAGGCTAATGTAATTACAAGCCATGTTTCTTCAAATGCAAAATGAGAAGTGATATGGATTTTGAATGCCAAATGCAGGCTATTTAAATGAAGAAAAAAGGATGAGAATGCAATTAAAAATATTTATTTGTTGGTAGATATTACGACTTTCAAATTCTTTTAAACTTTAAATATGCTTTT
Source organism: Tanacetum coccineum (assembly GCA_026074375.1). Taxonomy (NCBI): domain Eukaryota; kingdom Viridiplantae; phylum Streptophyta; class Magnoliopsida; order Asterales; family Asteraceae; genus Tanacetum; species Tanacetum coccineum. Next base: position 21,972 of record BQNB010034175.1, read on the forward strand.
TGCAAACTACTTGACATGTTGCATTGTAACCAACCATTTACTACTAGTTGTTAGTGCTGCTAGACCCTATTCATCTCTTTTCAATACGATGTCGTACTTTAAAGTAGTAACATTGCAAACTCTTATATTTAATTTGCACACTTCAATATATGCAATATTTGCACACTTCAATATATGCAACAACCAGTTGTACATTTATTACAGAGAGAAGTGTAAAAATCATCCATGTGGTTTGTCAAAAAACCGTCTCACGTCCCTCGTTAAATAATTTTTTTTTGAACGGCAAAATTTTATTAACTAGCAAGGTGCAACAACCAGTTGTACATTTATTACAGAGAGAAGTGTAAAAATCATCCATGTGGTTTGTCAAAAAACCGTCTCACGTCCCTCGTTAAATAATTGTCCAAAACACATCCCTCCGTCAATGTTTTGGGACACGATACATCCCTTGGACTAACGGTGCAAATTTTTTTCTCGTTAATTATTAACGAGGGTCTAATTTTTAACGGTGCAACTATATATGAGGGTATTGTTGTCTTTTTGCTGCCACATGGATGATTTTTGCACTTCTCTCTTAAAAAAAGTTTTTTTGTTTTTTAATTAAAAAAAAAACTTTTTTACATTATTATTCTTAAAAAAATTTAATTTTTTTTTACAAAATCTAAAAAAAAATCGCACTTTACATAAATCTTATTTGTTTTAAAAAAGAAATTTAGTTTTGTTTGTTTTTTAAAAAAAATTTACAAAACTTTAAAAAAAAATTCGTACTTCTACAATTTTAGTTTTGAAAAAAAAATGTAAAAATTTTGTATTTTTTAAAATCTTAATATTTAAAAAATACAAAAAAAAATTTAAAAAGTTTTGTAAAAAAGTGTGAAATTTTAAAAAAAAAAGTGCTAAGTTTTTAAAAAAAAATTTAAAAAGTTTTGTAAAAAAATTAAAAAAAAAGTTTTTAAACTACGATTTTTGGTTCGATTATTTAAAAAAATAATAATTTCTAACTTTTTTTACAGAACTTTTTTAAAATTTTTTGAACATTTTAAAAAATAAGATTTTAAAAAATACGAAAAAGATTAAGTATCTTTTCAAAAAATTTAATTTTAAAAGTGCGAAATTTTTTAAAAATTTTATTAAGAATGTCAATTTTTAAAAAAGTTTTCTAAAAAAAGTACGAAATTTAAAAAAAAAATTAAAAATAATCGAAACGAAATCGTACTTTTAAAAACTTTTTTACAAAACTTTTTAAAATTTTTAAAAAAACTTCGCACTTTTTAATTTTTTTTTTAAAGATTTTGTAAATTTTTTTTTTTTTTACGAATAATAATGTATTTTTTTTTTAAATTAAAAAACAAAAAAAAACTTTTTTTTAAGAGAAAAGTGCAAAAACCATCCATGTGGCAGCAAAAAGATAACAATACCCTCATATATAGTTGCATCGTTAAAAATTAAACGCTCGTTAATACTTAACGGAAAAAAATTTGCACCGTTAGTCCAAGGATGTATCGTGTCCCAAAACATTGACGGAGAGATGTGTTTTGGACAATTATTTAACGAGGGACGTGAGACGATTTTTTGACAAACCACATGGATGATTTTTGCACTTCTCTCTTATATTAATACTCCCTCCGTCCCTAAATAAATGTCCACTATTGACTTTCAAAGTAATTCTTCTTCAACTTTGACTTTAAATTATTTTGTTTGTGTTATATTATACTTGATGCAAAATATATGAATGGATTGAATTTTAAACGTATTTTCATTGGTATGATTTTCATCAAGTATTATATAACATAAACAAAATAATTTAAGGTCAAAGTTGAAAAAGATTGACTTCGAAAGTCAATAGTGGACACTTATTTAGGAACGGAGGGAGTATATATTAATAAAAGACCTTATAAAGAGATTTAATTTGATTATTAAATGGCTATGTGAAACTCAAAACAGAAAACAAAACACTGGTCTTCATTCAACCAACCACCTATTTATTTATTTATCAAAACATCAATTATTGCAAGAATCAATTTGTGGTTTTGAGTTTACAGGTTACTAAGAAAAGAAAAAAGAACAAACTAAAACAGATTATAAAACGATTGAAAACCCTAATGGTTATCACACACACTTAGAGTAAGGGGTATGGTGGCTTAAGCCACAAAACGAAACGGGCCCCACAGCCTGGCACATCAGCATTTCACCCTTACTCAAAAATACCCCTTCACTCATAACACACTTTTACCTCTTCATTTGGGCATCGCCACTCACCATTTTATTTTATTTATTATATATAAAAAATACAAATTACATATTTAAAAAAAAATAACTATATAAAAAAATGAGAAACAAAAAAAATATATATATGCATGTTAATTTGTCCATGAAATTCAAATAGGGCCCCCAAAAAAAAAATCCCAAAACTGCAAGCTGCAACAAACTTTAACTTAAAACTTTTATGCACAAACACCAGCCTACATCTTCTTCTTCATTTCTCCTCCACCCCGGTATTTGGGAGAATCTGGAAGTAACTTTGGTAATGCCTGCTCAAGAAAAACTATAAACACATCGTTTTTTTTTCTTCTCTAACTATTACTAGAAAAGCATCCAAATCACTCATTATTATCTGCAAATTAAAGAAGTTTTCTATGATGTTACTCGGCTCGTATCATATAAGTGTACTGCAACGTTCCCTTCGGTGTTAGACTAATTTTCATGATTTATTGTTATCTCAGGGTGGTCGGATCAGCTTGAATTTGCAACTAAAAAATCATGCATCAATAATTTCACGCCTTGTGCTCTTGCAACGAAACAGCACATTTACAAATGAATACTTAATAATGTGATTATTTAGTGAATATGGGAGCCAACGACTACATTAACAACTACTTGATGCCCGAAAATTTCCCCACCAGCCGCATATTTACTCCTGATCAATATGCAGCAGTCCTTGTGAATCAATTCTCTTTACAACTTACTGTAAACATCCTTATCATCTTCTCCTTTTGATTAAAGTGATAGGTACGTCACTCATAGTTTTCGTATTTATCTATATGACAGACTCTATATAAGCTGGGAGCTAGGTAAAGTTGGGTGTATGGCATAGGTCTCATAGGTTGCGCCCCAGCTGAGATAGCAAGGTTTGGCTCAAACGGAACATGTGTAGATTCAATTAATAACAAGGTTAAGCTATTTAACGATAGACTTAAGCCTCTTGTTGATAACATCAACAGTAATTTCACTGATGCAAGATTTACTTTCATCAATGTTACAAGCATTACAACACCTGATGGAGGTAAATAAGAGCACCAATTAATTTGTAATCTACTTTTTTTCACGATGACTGCATCAGTTTAACAATTTACAAAATGATTTTCGTGCTGTTCAGGGGTAGCTTTGCCGAATGTTCCCTGCTGTCAATTGAGGTCAGATGGACAATGTATTCCAAACTCAACACCTTGCGCTAATCGGAATTTGTTTATTTGGTTCGATGGTTTTCATCCTACTGAAATTGTTAACACGGTCATTGCAACAAGATCTTACAATGCACAGACTCCCAATGATGCATCTCCTTTTGATATTAGTTAGTTGGCTGCAATTTGATTAATATTTTACGACATTGTATGACTCTAAATTTCGAATTGTTTTGTGATTTTATGTAAGTGTAAAAGTCATAATATACTTATGAAATAAAAAAAAACTACACTGTGTGGTTTTGTTTACATTTATCACACACATGACATAAACCATGTTAACCATTCTATTATTTCTCCAAAGGGAATATGTTAATAAGAGTAACGTATTTCAAATTTGATGCCTCAATAATATTATATTAATCATTAAAAAATACTTAAATTTCAAAAATGGATTATTTCTTGTGTAAATTTTAAAATTAGTGTGGTTAAAATATCATGTATGCAATTAACATGTTGCAAATGAATTTTATTAACACTCACCCCCTAATTTTATTTACTTCCAATCAACTTTATTGTACTAAACCATTAATGCTCGACTAAAATAACAACTAACCTCAAAATATGAACAAGTTTAAGAAGTGCTCCGTTCATATCACTCTAACAAAAAAATTACATAAAAATCAAAGAGTTTAGAATCTTTAAAGGTTTTTATGGTTGATATAATGTTTGATGTAACAAATTAAAACAGATCTCAAACTTTGTTATTATTCAATAATTTTCACCATAAAAAAACTGGTTTTAGAACATGTGCAGAGTTGGCAAATAATATAGCACGTAATAATACTTAAATTGAATTTTGTTTTAAAGTTAAATTTTATGACAATTCTTTAAATCTATATTTTTGTAGTATTAAATTTAGTTTGTAATATAGTATTAAATTTTTAACTATAGTTATAATACACGTGTACACATACATTTTTTAATAATTTTTTTCATTTTGTGTTAATATCGATTAAAGTTTTGGATAGATTGTTGTTGCACGAAGGTTTTGACTTTGTTTAACTAACTTGGCATTTATGCATGTTGATCTTGTTTAAGTTTAACTATTGATATCATGTTTAAGACATTATGTGTGTTTAATAGCACATAATGACCTTGAAAAAAGATGTGTCGTTCTTATATGTACAATCTCCGTCTATATTTTTTATCCTCACAGTAATGTTGAGGTCCGGCCTTATTTTGATATTTATATTCTGTTAATAATAATTTAGTCGTAATATTTGTTCATAGGATTTATGAAATTACATGTAATGTTTCAATCAAATGGTATTTATACTAAAGTGATAAAATTTGAAAGGTTGAGTTTGATTATTCTTGTGGACTTGACTTTTCTTTTTACGCTCAATGTTGAAGGTTTTGTTTTAAGAGATTTTGTGTTTAGTTTCAAAAGGATTTTCAGTTTTCTATTAAAGGTTTAATGATTCGTCAAACTTTTTAATTTAAAGCCATTATGTTTTCGAATTTTCCTAACTAATTGATTTTAAAATTTTGAAAACCATAATATCTGGTTTCAAGAATAAGACGGATTTCTAAGTTTCTAACATAAAAAAATCTATAACTATAGTTAGGGAAAACCATTTGTTATCTGGTTGCATAAATATTATAAAAACCATTGATATCTAATCTAAAATCATATATGAATTTAATTAACATTAAAGAATGAGTTGATTTCAGAGTTTCATAGCATAAAAATGAGCTGATATTATAGTTTATATCATTAACAACATAAAAAAATATCGCCACTTAAAATAACATATTAAGTAATAACATATAAAATTAAATTAACTGAGAATATACCTGAAAAATTGATGTTCCACAACATAACTGAGTTGATTCATACGATATGTGAGGTCGTGCCCTTATTTTGATATTTATATTCCTGTTAATAATAATTTAAGTCGTACTTATTTTAAACACGTGCACAGGTTTAAGTCGTATTTATTTTTCCGGATATCCTTATTTAATCTCATAAATAGGAATAATATGAGTCGTTCGTATATGTATGATCTCGCGTATTTATTTACATCACTTAAGTTAAGTCGTAATAATTTAAGTCGTATTTATTTTTCCGGATATCCTTATTTAGTCTCATAAATAAGAATAATATGAGTCCAAAGTATATGTATAATTTCGTGTATTCATAAAAATGTCACAATAACACGTGCTTTCCTTTTTATATTTACAACTCTGTGTAAATACATCAATTTAGTATATGATAATAATAATTATAAAAAACAACAACATATTGTTGTTCTATTTTTATAAAATATAAAGTTTAGTAGGTACAAAATTTAGGAGGTATTTATTAAATTTATAAAATAATTAAGACATATCGAAAGTGATAAACATACTTAAGTACATATAATTTATTTAAGTTTTAACAACTATAGTTTAATTAATTATCATTTCTTTTTTAAGTTTTTTTACCATGTGTTTTTATATATATATTATTTTGTTGGATGAAATTTAGATAAGCTTGGCCAAATTGAAGACAAATTTGACTTTTATTAGCCAATATGAATGCCCAATTTTGCCACGTAAGCAGAATGGTGCACTCACATTTGTCAAATAGATTATTTTTCAACTGTTTTTTATTGCATTTTGAAATTCTCTTATTATATATAAGTTTAATATAGGGGCATATAAGAATTTGACAATGTTTAATATTTTGTATTTGTATATGCACGGAGTTCAGACTATAAGCACAACTAATAGTTATATTTTAACTGAATTTTTTAGTGCTACTTATAAGTTGCGTTTTCATTTAGATAATTATATTCTCGTGCATCTATTGACTTTTTGTGTTACAAATTTACAATTAAATTAATTTATTGTTTTAATTTTTTTAGTTTTTGACCCGTGTACGCATGGGTTAATTTATTATAATGTTTCAACTATGTTTGCTTGGATTTGAAAATATGATCAAATATTTATTAATCTTATTGTCTGAGTAATTTAATTTGCTATAGTAGTTTAATTTAATATTTTAACATAATTTAAATTCATTGAATATAAATGTTCATATATGTTATATTTATTTTTGTGTATATACTCAATAACATGTAGGCGTCGTGTATTGGTGGTTTTTTATAATAATAATAATAATAATAATAATAATAATAATAATAATAATAATAATAATAATAATAATAATAATAATAATAATAATAATAACAACTATGCAACTAGGGGTGAGTAATATCAGAATTTTCTCTCTTTAAAAAACTTGTCAATTTTATCATGAAATCTTCATCAAATTTTGATCCAACCTTTGGATCTTAATTTTGAGTTTAGATATGCTTTCCTTTTTAATTCAATTTTCATTTGATACCAATTTTGTCTATTAATTCCTTATCTACAGTAGATTTTAAAATACGTTATCACTATTTACCTACTATTCACACTCATTGTTCATACACTATTTCATTCATTATGGATCATTCTCTTCACTTTTATTGATAATTTTTTGTTTTCTGACTCTCTCTATGATTGTGTTAGTCTAATAACTTTCAATCATGTCAGATCCAGATCCAAAACCTCCAAATTTAGATCCTCAACCTAAATTTGCTAATGAATTCATCCATGCTAATAAAACTAGTAAGAACAGTATTTCAAAACCATCTCATAGGGGTAATAAGAAGAATTTGGTTAGGATGAGTACTAAGAGTAACTCTGGAAAGGGTGTGGATGATGAAGGGAATATGGAAGGTAATGGGGATGAAATAGAGATTAAGGAAGTTGTTTATGTTGAGGAACAAGATGAAAATAGGAATGAGGAAGCTAAAAGGGCTAAGGTTACTAAAATTGTTATCCCTGAAGTGCTTAATGATGGTAAAAAGTCTGCTAATGTTGTTTTTGATAATGTTAATTCTAGTATTAATGGCTCTATTAAAGGTGAATATAATGTTAATGATAATGAAATGAAATCAAAGGAAATTAGGGATGTAAATTTGGGTAATATTAAAGATGTTGAAATGAATGAAAATGCTACCATTAGGAAACCTTTATCATTTGCTAGTGTTATTAAAGGTTTATCTAATGGTGGTAAAAATAAATTAAAGTATGTTCCTGTGATTACTAATGAGACTGGAAATAAAGTGGTGGATATGGATCTAGTTGTTAAAGAAAGTAGTAAGAAGTGGGGATTAACTCTGGTTGGGTATTTTGTGGGATATAGAATGGGTCATAGGGAGATATTTGGGGATTTAAAGAAGAATGTGGAGGCCATATCAATTGGAAAATATAATTGTGAATGAAGGAGGGTTGTATTTCTTGAATTTTAGCTCTGAAGAAGGTCTTATGAATGTTATTGAGAAAGGTCACTGGTTAGTTGATCAAAAATCTTTGTTCAAAGATGGGAGGCTGGTCTTTGTTTGTCTAAGCCAGAACCTAAGAAAATTCCATTATGGGTTAAAATCTTTAATGTTTCACTTGAAGCTAGGATTAATGTTAAGGGTATTAGCAGGATTGCTAGTAGGTTGGGTAATCCTATAATTATGGATAAAATTACTGCTACTATGTGTGAAAATAAGTATTGGAGGTCTAAATTTGCTAAAGTTTTGATTGAAGTTGATGCTGAAAATGCTTTGGTTGAATCAATTGAAATCTACTATAAGAGTCTAGGAAAATCAATGTTTCTGGAATTGGAATATGCTTGGAGACCTCCATCTTGTTCTCACTGCAAGGTCTTTGGGCATTGTTTTGAGAATTGTAGGAATATGGCAATAACAGAAGAGGAAGTAACCAGAGAGAATGATAAGAAAGTTGTGAATGATAAGAAGAGCATTGGCAATATAAATGGGAATAAAGGATGGTAAACAGTGGGAAACAAAAGTAATGCAAGAGTAATTGGTGAATCTAGTAAAAGTGGTAGTCAACAGAATAGATTCAAAGGTTATAATTATGCTAGAAGTGGATTTAATGGAAGGGGCAAGAGTGGAATGAGTAATAAGGGAGGGTATGATAGAGGTAGAATGGGTGGTGTCCCTAAGAATAGTGAAGAGGTTTTTTTTAATGTAGATAATGCTAATAATAAGAATAAGAAGCTCAAAGAGAAAACAAATGAAGAATTAAAGCAATAGTATGAATGAAAGTCAGAAGAAGATGGAAACTATGAATAGATTCTCTATGCTTAATGAGGTTATGGAAGAAGATAATGTAGAAAATTGGTAGCAGTTAAAACATAAAATTGATGTAGCTTGTGAAATGCAGATCCCTATCCCCAATGAGGAAATGATTTCATGGTCCCTCATATGTGAGTAAGTATTATGGACAGAAACACATAGAAGTGGAGAAGAATCTTAAAGCTAATTTGTTTAGAGATAATGTGAGTAGATAGGAAAGGAAAATTGTTGAGGCTAATAGGATGGTGAAAACTATTGCTCAAGAAAAGGCAAACAGTGGTGTAGAGGAAAGAATGAAGAGTGAAAATATGAATAGAAATCAAGCTTTTGGGGTTTTGTATGATCAAAGTTACAGAAATGAACTAGCTAAGATTGAGTAGTTAAAATGGGAAAAACAAATGGATGAAGTTGACCTTTTTAGTGCTCTTAATTTACCTATGACTGATGATGTTAAGAGTGGTTGGACAGAGGAAATGATAGAAGCCTTTAAAGGGATACTTGAAGAAATAAGGAATGATGAAATTAATGGGCATTGGGAACAGGATTACAATGATGTTATGGAGGAGGTGGCTGAAGACACGTCATCACATTTTTCTTTTGTAGCAAGGAATAATGTTGATAATGTCAGTGGTATTAGTAAATCTCAGGTGCAGAGTGAAATGCATCAAATCCTCTCTTTGTTTAAATGTTGATGAACATATCTTCTTGGAACATTAGAGGTATGACTTCAACCTTATTGTTTATTAGAGAAAATAATATTAGTATGTGTGGTATAGTGGAAACTCATTTGAAAAAAAATGGTGGATCCTGTATGTAATAAAGTTTTTGGTAATTGGAATTGGGTATCAAATTATGTGGATAGTAGTAGGGGATGTAGGATAAATGTTGGTTGGGATCCCAATGTCCTTAATGTTACTCTACTTTCTCAAAGTGATCAAGTTATGCATTTTTTGGCTTCTCCTATTGTCTGTTTTAAGGAGGTATATTTCTTTCATTTATGGTGAAAATGATCTAAAGGACAGGCTGGCTTTATAGGAAAATCTTAAGGTTCATTATATTGTTGCTGGTGAATCCTCATGAGCTATGCTTGGTGATTTTAATGTGAATCTTTATGCTGATGAATGTTCTAATGGTTTGATACGAGATTGTGGTGTTCAAGACTTTAGAGGCTAAGTGGAAGTCTTAGAAATGGAGGATTTATCAATGAATTATATTGATGAGGTCGTAAACTTTACTAAGTTTTACAACTCCCTAGGCAGAGTACCTAACCGTTGTAGTATAGTAAGGCAAGACTCAGGGGTGTTATCGTTCTCTAGAGGAATAGGTTGGGAAGGCTCGAATAGAATTTAACAGAGGTCTAAAGGGTTGAGAGATGATGCGGTCTTCGTAGGACTTCTACAAGAAGTTTTACAACTCCTAAGGCAGAGCACCTAATCGTTGTAGTAGTTGTATACACAAGAATCAGGGGGTTGTTATCATTCACTCGAGGAATAGGTTGGGAAGGCTTGATCATGGTCTAACAGATTTCTAAGGGTTGAGGGAAGATTCTTTTTGTGTTTTTATGTTTTATGGAAAGCAAGTAAATCATATAATTGGAGAGGTGGTTGGTTTTAGCTATTAACTAAATATAATCTACGCTACTGGTGATAACAATAAGATAAAAGACTGTATTTATTTAATCAGGTATTACTCCCTAGATTGCTTCTCCTACTGTTGTTGCCTTGTCACCCTTGTGATGATCTGTGTAACTATTTCCTAAGTCATGAACGAATTACACGAACCCGTCGTCTAATTAGTATTCTGCTAGAGCAACGCACGCGTAAGGTAGTATTGTGGCACCCCGTAAGAAAAATTAGATTCCCTTTTCGTTAAGTAAAAGTCATGTACCGCAAGTTTGCAAATTTACCGCTAATTTCAACAAGAAGTCATTTTATGATCGTCAATGCATTACTTTTGTCATGGAAAGTTTAATTTGCACCTGAATATTACCATTATTACTCTGTGTCTAAAAGGACATTTTAGAACACGTAACAATAAAAACCATACTTATTTCACTTTTGTGAAACAGGGCCATTTACTTGTAGCACCTTATAAAACCGCCTACATACAAATTTATAACCATGACAACTATAATTGGATTAACCAAGATAAAAAATAAATTATATTTAATATTTTCATATAAAAAACCCATATCGCAGATTTGTAATGCATATAAATACATATGGCAAACAATATATATAATGAGAATAAACACTATCATTACAAAATATCCCTTACACACTACCCTCCTACCCATTCTTTTACTTTGAAAATTTCTATCATATGATGCGTATTATACTATGTATACATTTCAAATGGCCGATTAGTAGAGATTGCTCTAACAGTATTATGAAATAGAAATAATGAATAACAGTATTAGAAATCTACACTATGGCATCATAGTAGTTTAGGGTCATTTCACATGCTACATTTCAGTAAGCCAATCAGAAGTCCTTGTGTATAATGAGGCACCATGCTAATGAAACAAATTCTATCACCACTAAAATTTGAAAAAAAACGAGAAGTAATACTATACGGTTCGAGTTAGAGCTTCGTTGAGGTCAAGAGCTAGGGACGACGGGTTCGGTGTATATTAACTAGGGATAGGTTGGTTCAGCTTCTCGTCATTCGTAAGCTTGGAACCATTTAGCGATACTTGGACCTTTTGTAAGTTGCCCTTGTGGCTAATGTTGTCTTACTATGTTATCAATTTGTTGTTTTAAGCCATGAATAAAACAAGTCAATGACTTTGGACAAAACTATGACGGGGGTCTCGGACCTCGCAATAATACGTCATGATGCGACAATGCATGGCACCGCCCATGCATGGCCCTTGTATATGTGCGTGTGCCGAGCTCTTGTCGTGCTACGTATGAAATATGACACGTAAACATTCGACCTAACATAACCTAGTATCAAGCATGTCGAAACTAAAAACTATGCGAACAATCTTTCACTAGCAAAACTCGATATCATACCTGGTTAGAAGCTTCACTAGCAAAACTCGATACTCATAACTGGTTAGAAGCGTTGGCACTAGGGATGAGTAGAAACTAGGGTTTTCACACGACTTGTTTGATGGTTAGCACCATGACCCCATGATACCTTGGCACGGTTTGCATCACAAGACCCAACTCATGTTGCACGTAAATGAGCCAGGAGAGAGTTACTGTCCTTGCCAAAATTACTGTCCATGAGAGACAAAAGCCTCGTCCTTGCGGTTCATTACTAGACATATACCACCGCGAGCCGTTAACTCAAGGTTGGGATGTCGCAGTCCCATAGGAACCCAAGCAACTCATGCTTGTTGTTTCATACCAAAGCCTCGCACCTACTCGACACCAACTTGTATCGAATCACACGCAAACGATCCATGGCAAGTTGTTGCTGTTGTTGCAGCCGTGCATTCTACAAAGGACGAGAAGATCGTCCTCGTGTCTCGAATTAGAGTCTTCTCATTGCTAACTATACAAGTTGTAAACACGCAAAATAGAAAACTATTATATATATATGTGGGTTTTGCTGCGGAAGAGATGAAACCAAAAACAGTGAGTGTTAAAAACTCACTGTTGTTGCGTCTGGTGAGCAGCAAAAAAAAAGAAAAGAGGTGGGACATGTGCTTATTATATATGTACACGTGATGGATTTTTGTAATATAAAAGGGAGCATGTTTTCTTAATTCATGACAAGTTGACATAGGGAACCTTTATACTATTTTCATTTATAAAAATTTGACGTAGAGATATGTTACATGCATAACTATCGAACTCTCGGTTCGAGCTCCAAGTGGGTTGGCAGCTCGTTAACGAGTATAGTTATTTCGACGAGTATAAATTAAAAGTGACGTTTTTCGATGCTTTAGAATTATTAACAATGAAACCAAACTTTTAAACAAGGAAGCGAGTTTATCCCAGCTCATATATTTTAGTTGACACTAAAAATATCTTCAAAACTTATTTGAGTTTAAAATATGATTTTAAAAGCTATATGGTTTAAATTGTAAACCATGAAACATAAGAACATTAAATACAAGTAAATAATTTTTACAAAATTTTTAGACGTCCTCGCATGGACTGTAATATATAAAACGAACATTCAGACGAGGCTTAAGTGATGACTAGAGTAGGTAAATGAGCGAGATAAACATATATATGTAACTTAATAGTTGATAAATAATAGTTATATTATTAAAACATAAATTCTATTATTTTAACAATGTGACCATGCGATTTTTAAGCACCTAATTACATCAAATTATGTATAAATACTTATATGTGTGTAGTCGTGTATCATCCCTAGAGCCAATGGTCTAATCAAAGATATGAGAACGCAAAGCGATAATTTATTATTTGGCAAATAAATTGGATAATTCATATATCGAATCTTTAGAATGGACACTCAGATTTATCGTAACTGCTTAGGTGTTGACCGAGTCACTATTTGACGCCTATAAATTCAATCTCCCCATTCAAGGCGATTAATTGACAAGGTGAGTTTTCATAGCCCCTACTCTACTGTTTTAAATCATCTTTTAGGGTGAGAACATTGCTTATTTCAAACATGTGAATACAAGTACAACTATTCATTACTGATTGGTCTAAGTCCCGATTTAACCCAAGTTGCTATCTGCCTGATTTATCATGAACCGTTAATTCCTTGTAAGCGCGAATGTTATGGATAGATCTATCGGGATTGACATCCCTGTTTGTCTTGGACTGACATTAGTCAAGCAAACACAGTTTCATTTGAGTCAGATTACGGGTGTCCCGGGTTAGACACCTGCAAGGGCATTCATTCATTGTTGGTATATGTTAACGCTTCGGTGTCATGAGCTTAGACAATAGTAATGCAATTTATATGACTTTGTATCTGTTATATTGTCATATGCGGATGAAATCTTGTGATTCATAAACACTACGTTTTCTGCTTAAACAAACCTATGAACTCACCAACTTTATGTTGACACTTTAGCAATGTTTTCTCAGGTATTAAGAACGAAGATGCTATATGAAGTCTCATGCATTGCAGTCATTTCCTGTTATCTGAAGATCATTTGTACTATTTAAAAACAATGTCGTATTGTCTATTTTTATGCTTTCGCTGAATGTTTAAACAATTTATTATTTCCTAATACAAATGATCAATTTTCTTAAAACGTCTCATATAGAGGTCGTTCTGTATTACTTAGAAGCATGATATTCATGAAGTCACACGCCCTCGGTTGCCATTATACTCTGATATTTTGGGGGTGTGACAGATTGGTATCAGAGCTCTAAGTTATAGAGAACTAGGTTGCATTAGGTAGCACTAGACTATAACTACTTATCCGATTAACATGCTTATTATGCTTCTATTGTCTGTCATTGCTGGTTTCTCAATATGGGGTACATAGGAATCAACAATCAAGGGAGTACATATATATTAAAATGGGATACATGTGAAATAGACATATATGAGATACATATACTTAATATGGGTTACATGTGTATTAAACAGGCTTAACTATGCGTATTTTGAAATATACCTATATCCTTATTTCATATTTTCGTGTCTCAGCAACATGTCAAACTCAGACGAATTGAGACACACCGATAACACTACACTGGTACCTCCCAGACTTACCGACACACTTCTCCAGGTGTATCACAGGAGACGTCCTACTCTCGGATTACTTATTTTTCCATCTGTACCATCATTTTCCCCAACTATCAGACGTACCGCTCGTATATCTGTTTTACCTATTAAGCCAAATCTTGCTGAGCGTGCCAGAATTTCTGCTATTAACCTTAATGATTATCAACTTGATATTGTTATTCCACCACCCTCACCTTTATCCCCATTTTCGATGGCTGCTTACCAGCGAATCATTGCTGAAACAGACCCTACCCAAAGAGAAGAAGCTCTAACTGCTTACGGGACGGAAATTGGTCAGAATTCGGTGCCTGTTCTTGAGACAGCCTTGACCGTATGCACGACACGCCTTAGAGGACAGTTGCATACCATTCTCGAGGACATGGACCATTACCCAAATGCCTGTTTGGAGGAGTTAGAAGCCTTCATGACACTGTAGGATGTAAAGCCCCGAGTTGAGGAAAGTTCATTGAAGACGCTATCTGTGGATGAATTGATTACTCAACTTAGACAGATGTGTGAGGATGCGGAGGATCATGCTAGTAATGCTCAAGAGGAAGCACGACAGAAGAGGAAGGAGACACTCGAGGAAGTGATCTAGCGAATCTACCATAACAACAACTAGTTTTATTTCTATCTTTTGTACAACCACTAAGCTATGGGTTTGTCATAGCTAGTGAACTCTTGTATTCCCTTACCCTTTGAAATAAGTATCGTGTTTGCGAATAATAACAGTAGTGATTCAAAAGATATGCCATTTGCAGTAACATGACTATCTTTACGCATATAACTCTTGTACATGTCATAACTGTCATTTCCATTGTCCCTCTTATAGAAAATGGCACCCGGACGACGCCCAACTGTTCGCCGGAACCCTCCAATCAACCGTTCGACCAACCGAAACAACGTGGATATCAACAGTGGCATTGACACTCAGATGCTTGACCAGCTCATTGCCACAAGAGTAGCTGAAGCACTCGCAGCTGCCGCTGTGACTCATGCTGTAAGCACTCAAGAAGAGAGCAACCTAGGATCCAACTCTTCCCAGAATAAGGAATGCAACTACAAAGAATTCCGTGCAGTCATGCATGAAAACTTCCGTGGTACTGAAGGTGCTGTAGGCTTAACCCGATGGTTTGAGAAACTAGAATCTCAATTTGGGATTAGCAACGTTGCAGAGGGTGACAGAGTTAAATTTGCTTCTAGCATACTGCTAGATAGTGCTTTAACTTGGTGGAACGTGTATGTTCGTTCTGTTACTCTCGATATCGCTCATGCAACACCTTGGAGTGATTTCAAGGCTATGTTCATCTGGAAGTACTACCCTCGAAATGAAGTTAAGCAAATGGAAAACGAACTATGGAATTTAAAAGTGAAAGTCACAAACCTTACCGCCTACAATCAACGTTTCGAAGAACTCATCCTCTTATGCCCTGAAATGGTACCCAATGCCGACCGGTTGTTGGAACGTTACATCCAAGGTCTACCTTTGAGCATCAAGGGTAACGTAACCTCGTCCAAACCAGTGGACTTGCATGAAGCAATTGACATGGCTCAATGGTTGATGTACCAAGTAGTCCAAAAGTTAGGAGAAAACTCGGGTGACAAGCGGAAATGGAACGGAAACCACTACAGCCACAACCCCAGCAACACCAATAATACTAGCAACCTCAACTTGAACAAATGCTCAGAGACAGCAAGGGTGTTTACAACTGGGCAAGGTTCCTATGCTGGTAAATTACCTTACTGCGGAAAGTATAGACGACACCACACTGACACATGCCCTCCTACTTGTCACAACTGTGGAAGGGCAGGACATATGGCCAAAGACTGCCGAGCTCCACCTCGCCTTGCAAACCAAAGAGGACCCGAAATCCAAGGATGACAGGGAAGTGATGTTACTTGTTTTGGATGTGGTGAGAAGGGACATTACAAGAACAAGTGTCCGAACAATGGAAGTCAAGGCGGTGGAAACCAAATTCGAGGCAACCAACAAAATCCTCAGAACAATCAAAGGCAAAGTCAAGGAAACCCTAAAGGAAATAACCAAGCATCAACCAGCACTCAAGGAGGACGCAGATCACCTGGCAGAGTATACAGCCTATGTGCTGAGGCTGCTGTGAAAGATAACAATGTGGTGAATGGTACGTTCCTGATCAATAATGTTTATGCTTCGGTGCTATTTGATACTGGTGCGGATAGAAGCTTTGTGTCATACGCTTTTAGTAAATATATAGACATCCATCCTACAACCCTAAACACTAATTATAGTGTGGAGTTAGCCGACGGAAAGTCGCTAACCGCAAATACTATTTTAAGAGGGCGTACTCTTAACTTGCAAAATCACCTGTTCAAAATTGACTTACTCCTATAGAACTAGGAAGTTTTGACGTCATTGTCAGAATGGATTGGATGTCCGAGCATTGCACGGAGGTTGTGTGTTATAAGAAGTACATTCGTGTTCCGTATGGAAATGATATGCTAATTGTACAGGGCGAAAGAAGCGGAGTTAAAAACGTATCGAGATTAGAAGTCATCTTGAGCATCAGAACACAGAAGTACATCGACCAAGGATGTCAAGTATTCTTGATTCAAATGATGAAGGAGGAGGAAATAAATCCCAGAAAGGCAAATTGAAGATGTGCCTGTTGTCAAAGACTTTCTGAAAGTATTTCCTAAAGATTTTCCAGGATTACCCCTGACACGCCAAGTAGAATTTCACATCGAGCTAATACCCGAAGCTGCACCTGTTGCCCGCGCACCATATCGTCTTGCACCTGCAGAGATGAAGGAGTTAGCCGAGCAACTAAAAGAACTTTCTGACAAAGGTTTTATAAGACCAAGTTCCTCTCCGTGGGGAGCACCAATCTTGTTTGTCAAAAAGAAAGATGGATCTTTCCGAATGTGTATCGATTATCGTGAGTTGAACAAACTTACAGTGAAAAATCGTTATCCCTTACCAAGGATCGATGACTTATTCGATCAGTTGCAAGGATCCAGCATCTACTCAAAAATTGACTTAAGGTCAGGTTATCATCAGTTAAGGGTTAGAGAAGAAGATATTCCCAAGACTGCTTTCAGAACACGATACGGACACTATGAGTTCCAAGTTATGCCTTTTGGGTTGACCAACGCACCTGCGGTATTCATGGACCTCATGAACCGTGTGTGCAAACCATACTTGGACAAGTTTGTGATTGTGTTCATCGACGACGACATTCTCATATACTCATATACTTCTTAGTAACGAGAAAGACACGAAGATCACTAAGACAATTCTAGAGTTCGTTTGAGAAGGAAGAAATGTATGCAAATTTTCCAAGTGCTGAATTTGGGATCATTACGGTGAAATTTTCCTTGGACACGTGATCGATAGTAGTGTATTCACGTAAGACACCAACTAAGATTGTGACTGTTAAGGAATTGGATTATCTACCAACTACTCTTCGGGAGATTCGCCGTTCTTAGGTTTGCAGGTTACTATAGAAGATTTCATTGAAGATTCTCTAAAATAGCTAAACCTATGACGGAGCTAACGCAGAAGGATAGAAAGCTTGATTGGGGTGAAGATCAAGAGAAGGCTTTTCAACTACTAAAGCAAAAGCTATGTGCTGCACCTATTCTGGCACTACCAAAAGGCATTGACAATTTTGTGGTGTATTGTGATGCATCCTTAAAGGATCGAACGAGCGGTCTTTGTTTGGATCGAACGAGTGGTTTTTCGTTGGATTTTCGAAATGAGTGTACTATTGTTTGTTTGGATTCGAATTCGATGATGGTCTTTGTTTGGATCGACTGATGAGTGTTTTTCGTTGGATTGACCGAACGAAGTGTCTTTTGTTGGATTTCGAGACGATGCGGGTCTTTGTTTGGAATCGAACGAGTAGAAAAACAACCGAACGAGTAGAAAAACAAAAAGGATCGAACGAGTAGAAAAACAAAAAGGATCGAACGAGTTCCTCCTTTTACAACCGAACGGAGCTTCAAACATACTTGGACGATAGAGATTCCTTCTTAGGATCGAACGAGTATCGTTTAAGTAGTTTATCGGTTTTCAGGTTTCGAGTGCGGTTAAACTACGGCGTAAGGTTTAACTTATACCGTTGCAGATCGTGTCATCGTTTCGATCATAGTGGTATATTAGGATTTCACCGACGATATCCGTTCCGTGTTCATAAGATCAAATCAATCATCGTTCATATTTCTACAATTTTCAAAACGAAAAAGCTGAGAAAAAAAAATGGAGGGAACAGAAATATTAATTAACAAGTATTGAAAAATGGCACATGCAGTCCCTAAGTTTCAAGTGATTTTCTTCTTTAACTCAATTCTTGATTAATAACACCTCTCTTTGTTGAAACTAACTTGCACCGTTTGTCCTTATTTCATATAAATCAAACGTTAGTCCTCAAAAGCGCACTCTAGCAGCGGCGCGCGCATTGACGACTAATATTGTATGCTATTTTTTTTCGCCAACAAAGCTCACGGTTCTTCGACTGCAACAAACGATTTCAACATCAATTAATTTTTTGGTTTTACGGTTGTTCTTGATTGTTTGTAAAAATCCCGCGAAAACTGATACTGATTCTTTTCATCAGGTTTTAATCAAAGATTTGTAAAATCCCAGTGAACGTTAATTGATTTCAATCCACAACAACAATCACTTTACCTACTTAAGATCCGATATCCATTCACAACATCAAAATGTCAAATACCAATACCAATTTGCAAACTCAAACATCAAGTGTTCTTCAGAATGACACAGTTTCTTCGTGTTCAATTTCTAAAGTTCAAGAGAAGACACAACTTTCAAGAATTAAATGCATTTGAAGTTCATCGAGCCATTCAGTCCACAAACTAAAAGTTGTTCTCACGATTAATTTACCAAGATTTTGGTACCATGCCTATCTTCAAGAGAACATTCTCTCAAGACTTGGATTTACTAGAACAACATCTTACCAAAGAAACAATTTCTCAGACTGATTGCAAGACTACTTTGACAAAACTCAGAACAACGTTTGAAAATGCTTTCAGTTCAGAAATCAGTGCAGAATGACAGAATTATACACAATTTGCTGCTCAATCATTTTTATGATCTGCAATGATCTTTAACATGGATTCCCTCGGGAAATACATGCTTGAGTTAATTCTTCGTCAACAACGAACTCCACAATTGTTGACACAAAAGAAGTTGATGCAAACACAAGAAGATCATTCAAATCCAATTCCAAATGTTGATTCATTGAAGGTTGATTTAGTTGTCATACAAAACACTTGTTTTGAGAAGAGGAAAGTAATTCAGAGAAGCATTCCAACAAATTAGTAAAGGATGCAGCTTGAATTCTGAAACAAAAGATGTGAATGCAATCAAATACAAGATGTCAAAATCAAAAGAAAGATGCATGGCATATTTTTAATCTCTTCATTCAACCCCTTCAAGTTCTTTAAAAGTTAACTTAAAGGCACTCGCATTCGAACATGGATTCAATACGGGGCATTCTGTCACTCTGTTTGGTCAAGATCGTTGATACTTTCACAAGACAATGCTCCTCATAGTAGATCGACTACAAAAGCATTGACAAAGATGAATTTCAAGAAGTTGGATCCATTTGCCAGACTTTTGGAGGGTGGTAAACAATCAGTTCCAATATTTCATCGACTCAAAGTTTCATTACGATTATGACAGTCAAATGACAGACACAGCGCTTTTGTTCAATACACTGGAATCGAGGTTCAACACTTCAGAGATACACTACTCCAACACCTGGGTCAATATTAGAAGTATGATGCTGAAAGAGAACCCGTCATCTAAGGACAGTATGAAAGAGGGTGAATAAAAGACAGATGCAGAAGCAAGAGAATAAGATTGATACGGGTAAAGCAGTAGATGCTGATTTGGTTGTCACAGAAAGCATTAGGACGACTCAACAATGCATAGATGACACACAGGTCATGGGATGGTACCAGATACTGATGATGCAGATATCTGACCCATTTTATGACGAGAGCAAATGGCTGAGGTATAATTGACTGCTGAATGCAATATCTTTGCTATCGGTCAACAGCTTACTGAGCAACCTAAAAATCTTACTGAAGGTAGGGTAGACCGTTCCTGAAAATGCAAGTTAAAGGTCCTATCTTGATTCATCACCCTGATAACCAGACAACTGAATACTCAAAACAATCACTCGAGTCTGAAAATATTTTGCTCAAAGAGACAGTTGCCCAATTTCAAAAAGATTTTTCAAGAATGGAAAGCACATTGCATTGCTCTCGAACTTAAATATCAAAATCAATCTCTAAAATTCAGGGCAAACATGGTCAAAATTTTGAAACAAACAAGTAATAAGCCAAGATTGAAAAGAAATGATGTACTTGAACAATGATCATCGAATTAGAAACCATAGTGTGGCTACATTACGTAAGGAAAATCGAGACTTTGAAACAGGCATTATAAGAATTTGTATGATTCTATTAAAATCACGAGTGATCTAAAGATACAGAAACAGACACATTCTTTGCTTGCTAATAATGCTGAATTAAAAGCTCAGATTTCACGGAAAAGGTTTTGCAATGCTGCTTAGAAAAATGACTAAGTAGTTAAAAGGAAATAGTTTAGATACTAAGTTTGAAAAACCATCAGTCTTGGGGTGAAAACTGGTTTTTTCCATCACTAAGAAACCAATACAGTAGTTAGACAACGAATGCGTGATTTAAATTGCAAGGGCTCAAATGTCAATTACAACGGTTTGCCTTCCCAAGTTGACGTGAATAGAATTGTCAAAACCAGTCATCAACCATTATTTGCCTATAAGAAAACAGAATCGCCCTTTGCAAAACTTATCTCGTGATTGCATCTAGCTCATCTAGGAATAGTTCTAAGAACATGCCAAGATTTAGTTAAAATGACATGGTTCATAATCACTATCTAGATGAAGCTAAGAAAAAGACACAAGAAAGAGATAGGAACTCAAAAACTAGTGTGATGCTTTCTGCTAGATTTCAAACGCACTGTACTGATGGAAGGCAAAACCAAAACCTAGGAGCAAAAATCATAATTCTAGCGAGTTTGTGTATCTAAGAGTAGTCGCGTTACGATAACGGCTGTGCCCAAAGCAGATCACTCTTAAAGAGTCTTTTTTTTATAGTTCTTTTTCAGATTCCAAAAACTTTGTTTGTTGCTACATGTTCATAAGTTGTGGTCTTTAATGCAAACCCCCCCCCCACCCCCCCCCCCCCCCCCCCCCCCCCCCCCCCCCCCCCCCCCCCCCCCCCCCCCCCCCCCATGATGCTTGTATAACAAAACTCCTGACGGAAGTCAATCCTCGCGTGCTAGATTTCAATCCATAAGACCGAAACAAGTAGACAAGAAACCGCGAAGATCAAATGAGTCTTATACTCAAAACATGGTTAGGCGTATCGTCAAAGAGATAGGTTTTCTACTTAAGACTTCCGCTTCATGTTTATGAGAAAACTCTTTAGATCTGATCTTAGGTGGAAACCCACGGGTAGATTTCAAAGAATGTTCGGTCTTAGGTGTGATTCCTAAGGAAAGTTATTCGACTCTTGCACATGCAAGGTTGACTGTGAAACCCCACCAGTTCAAATGCAGATATCCTAATATTCCATGATGCAAACAACTCTGGAGTCAGTTGCAGGTATTTTAAATAAGTGCAGGTACATCTTTCAATCCTAAAAAGGAAGATCTCAGAGTTTGGTTGCTAAAAAGACTGGTATCTTCATAACCAGGCGTCATGGAATTTCTAACTAATGGACAAAAAAAAAAATGGTATGTTCGTATGGTTCACAACAGTTCAGGCCTCGATCCTCAATGTCAAATGACGTTTGAACAAAACGGTTCAAGCCTCGCACGACAGTGTCAACAGAAGTTCATCAAGTAGCTGAGACAGTAACAACGTCAAATGAGCTGGATTTGCTATTCGATCCTTTGTTCGACGAATATTTCAATGGAGAAAATCAAGTTGTTTTAAAGTCTTCCGCTGTCACTACTACTGATGCATCAAATAAACGTCAACAACCTGATTCAACTTCATCCACTTCAACTCTAGCTACAACTGTCACTGCTGATGGAAACTTCGACTTGTAAATATTTTTTTTCTCTTTATTTTGATTTAAAAATATTTTTGAAAAAGAAAATACAAAAATATAAAACCAACAAAAAGAAAATAGAAAAATATAAAACCTAGAAAAACAAAATATAAAATCAGAAAATTTTCAAAAATACCAAAAAGAATCTTCTCGACATGTCTCTTGGAATCGATAACATTTACGTACCTAGAAATGTTGATTAACATCGACACGGGCGTGTAAATGAAGTTCGAGCGAGAGTTTCAAATGCTTTCAAAACATGTCATTTCTAAATTTTCTGTGAATGACTTATGTACATTTCAGTGCATAACTCGGTCTCGAATGTCACAGGGAAGTGTACGCCTCAGTGCGCTTACTCTAAAATAGAAGAGAAGTCTTCTATCATGTTTTTAAAATCGTTGAACACAATTTTTCAAAAAGAACTTTCAATGTCAAAATTGTCTACAATATAATTTGTGGTATTTTTCCATAAAAAGTGGTATTTGTTAAAATCGTGTGTTCAATCTATCTCGACACACGCACGCTCACGCAGCTCATTAATTTTCTAGAAATTGTCGTTCGTTAGTAATGGTTCATGTATGTGAATCAATTTCTGAGGGGGAGTTTTTTAAAACAATGCCTTTTATTGTGTTGGATACATCACATAAATGTCAATTTTATGTATCCAAACACATCTTGTGAAATTAAAATGTGGAAATCTTTTATAATGTCAATATTATTAATATACTGTTGTTCTCCTAAGGCATTCTCACACGTCTTCAACATTTTGTGGTGTCATATCAATTTTTTATTCCAATGTCTCAATTTTAATAAATATTGGTTCCACTAATATCTGTTGCAAGGGTAGCTGTTGGAATCTGAATTATGCTATATCGTTTGTTATAATTTTTCTCCCATGGAATTTTTCATGTCAAATTTGAATCAATTGGTTATTTCAAATACCTAGTGTTTAATTATGTATATAAGGGAGAAAATGTGTTTAAATATGTTATAGAGAATGTATCTTTAATAAGAATCTAAGTGCAACTCTTTCTTCATTGTGCTTAAAACAAGATTTGTCGTGAATCTCGGAGCCTAATGTGTAGGGGGAGTATTTAAAAATAATCAATGTCAGAAAGAAAATGGTTTTATGGTTCGATCTCTATACCCAACAACCCTATTAATTTCACGACCGATTTCTGAAGTTCATAAGCGTGGTTAGTTCGGATTAAATCTACAATCCAACCAGAACCGGAGGGGATTCTCCCCAAGGACACTCATAGTTAGAAATAAATTCCTTAGGTATGTTGGAGAGATTGTGTTATAAGGCAAAAATGCGACTAGATTGAGTAACACTGGAACAATCACAACAAAGTGTTAGTAATGAACGTCTTGCGTAAGCATTGAAAAAAAAAAAAGGGGGTTTGGGGAAGAATTAAAAAGCATAATGTATGGTATAAATGGTTGTGAAAAGAACGAAGCCCTCTTACACCTTAGGCACGACTGTACCGGGTCCAAATACATAAATGCTATCAAAATAACATGATGATTGTTGATTTGAAGACTACATCACTGATGTCCCAGTGATGCACTCTGCACAACCCTACCCAGCCATTCGGGTTTCTCTTAAAAGAAATTGTCTCATTTGTCACGGAGATACAACACGTTTGCTATTAATCTCACTCCGAGATTGTTGATATTTGAATAGGTGGCAGTCTGTCCAGCCTCTGATTACTAAAAACAAAGTGCAAAAATCGTATGTACGAGAGCCAGAAGAGTATCAAAGTATAAATCTCATTTGGACACAATGTCAAAATAACTTGTGGCTGAACACCATAAAGTTTCACATGTTGTAATACAGAGTCTACGCATTTTCTTGAGATCTTGCCCGGATACATGAGTGTTACTTAAGTATTACAGTGAAGATGGAAATCTGCTTGAGCCAACATCAAACAAGCTCTTAGTAGGTTGACTTGCTAGACTCTATATGAATCTAGACTATGTGATAACTGGATATCAATTTTGTCCAGTAAATGGAATTGATGACTCATATCAGAAAGATAGTAACATCTGATTCACTCTTACCGGTTTGTCTGCCTTTGAGACGTTCTGGTAATGAGAAACTAAGCCTGCATGGTGATTGAAACATCTAGTGTTAGTAGATCCTACGGTTTGAGCTAGAAACCTGTCAGGAGATTCTTTTAATTACCTGATCACAGGGTATAATACTTAATATACTATAATTTGGGTAACCGGTGGTTAATGCAACCGAAGTCAAGATGAATGACAAACCATATTCATCCTTTTATTTGCTAACTGTTTATTTTTAGGTTTGACGACGGGTGTTGCAGCCTCATTCCGCGACAGTCGGATTCATAAACCACATGTCTAATATCAAGCTTTCAGTCAAATCGGTTAACATCAAGATAAGTTGATTCTAATCTTCCCTCGCTATCGTAAGAGCCTCAAGTCAAATAAAGATTCATCAATTTAGGGAGATTGTCTAGACTTATTATCTTATATGTCAAACAAGATGTAACACCTTGATGAGCTATGTTGCTGGTCAAGAGCACAATCAAGGAAGTCAAATCAAGATGATTCATGTCAAGGAGATGATGCAAGATAACGATCTCAAGAACTCAAAGTCAAAACATAAAGGCTCAAAATCAAGATCACAGAGCATGAATGAACAAAGCCGTTACAAACAAGACAAGACCAAAACAAGGCAAAGCATAAACGTCAAAAGTCATATCTTCAACGTCATCGGTGGTACGGAGGAGTTTGAAGAAAGAGACCTCAACATTGGGGGAGATTGTTAGCCTTAATTATATTAAGTCAAACATGAATGTTATCGGTCTTACAAAGTCAAACTAGGTCTTGTATTGTAATAGGCTAGTCGGGTTCAACGGGCTTGGTTTGTAATCTAATATTGTCTGTGTTGCGGGCTTAAAGCCCAAGATATGCCAAGCCCGGCCCATGTAGAAAGCCCATTCGCCTACTACTTGGCATTGGGTATAAAAGGACCCTCTCCACACATGGAGAGGGTGTTGGTTACCATTTGCATAGTTTGTGTGTGTGTGTAATCTTCCATCTCTAGTTTTCTCTCTAATAAATCTTCCAACTTTTCTTTCTATCTTTCTAGCATTTTGCTTATTGGTATAACTTATGTTGTGAAATGGATTAAGCTTTTGGGATAACAAGCCTCATAAGTAGACTATGGTTGAGAAGACACCTTTGCTAGATTAACCTTATCATGTGATTCTTTAATTAACTTTTAGATCACAGGAATTGATCTTTTACTTGCTCTTTGATTCTTGTCATGAGAGATTCTGAAAGGAATTTCATGAATTCTTCTCTGGTTTCTCCCAACCGTGTGTCTAGATGTTCATCAACTAAAGTTATGTGGGAAATATGCAAATGGTAACCAACACCCTCTCCATGTGTGGAGAGGGTATTTATACTTACATAAGGTGGACATGGGCCTTGGTTACATGGGCTTTCCATGGACCTTGGACTAGTTACCTATGTAAGTTTTCAAATATTACTTGACGAGCTATCTACCGATATCTATGAAGTGACCGAAACTTTTATAGGAATTTCGTATTCCTAACAAAACCCAAACGAACACATACAACGAACACATACATTTAAAGTGTTATGAAACGAAATTACTAAGCGGGTAGGAAATTGCGTAAAGAGTTAAGTTAGTAAATTTTTTATTGCCGTCGCTATGCGCGGGTAACCAACTAGTGTTTAACAAATACACGTATATAAGAAACTGGCATGAGTCGAACGGGTGGTAGAAACCATATCGGGTCGGGCGGGTAGGATGGGTGCATTAAACACACATCGGGATGACAATCTTACTGGTTAATAATAAAGGTATAATTTAATTAAAAAATCTTATTTAACAAACTCGTGTATATATCAAAGTCTTTGTAGTATAGTTGTTGAAATATACTAAAGCATCAAACACATAATAAACAACATCATTATTTTAAATTGCTTAATATGTAAAGATATGTAAAAATATGTCATAACACTTGTATTGAAAGCTAACCAAATTATCTTTTAATTAACATGAAATTAAACAAATTAAGACAATATAGAATGACGATAGTATATTAAAAACTTTTTGTCATGCTGATTAATTCATGTATTATATAAATATAATCACATTCTGAATATTCATAATCAGAGGTCTACTCGAAAGCAGTCTTTTTACACGCGGGTTTTCTCAAGGATAGAGGTATGATTTGTCTATATTTCATCTCTCCCGTACCCTGTCGTGGCGGGATTGAGCATCGTTGTTGTTGTTGTTGTACATTTTGAATATTCATATTAAGTAAGGGTGTAAATTGAACATCAAAATCTTTTGAAACTATTATACTTTCTACATAGTGTACATAACCACCATAAAATGACTTAGTTGTAAGGTCTTTGGTTTTCAAACAAGAGGTTAGGTATTCAAACCTCGCTAAATGTATACATTTGAGGGTGGCCAAGAAAGGGTCGGAAACGGTCATGGGATTAACCTGGTGAGGTCGCGTACATCTGAGTCAAAAATGTTCGCTCTCCCCAGGTAACTTGAACAAGGAAAACCACGTTTGTTTACCCATTTACCTATTTTACATGGTTTACTATTGGGTTCAGTTCCTGAGCCCTTTAGTCTTTCAGTAAATTTAAATATAAATCCCCTAAGTATTACTCAAGCTGAAGTCTTTTAGTTTGAGTCGCTGAAGTTTCTTCAGCGTCAAC
The DNA here is from genome assembly GCA_026074375.1 of Tanacetum coccineum. NCBI lineage: Eukaryota > Viridiplantae > Streptophyta > Magnoliopsida > Asterales > Asteraceae > Tanacetum > Tanacetum coccineum. The sequence goes on from BQNB010034175.1 coordinate 49,075, forward strand.
TCTTCAGGTTCTTTGAAGATTAGGAAGTATCTTCACTTCAATTTATGCAGCGGTACAAAAACTGAAAAAGGTCTTTGGAAAGAGCTTCAGTTCAGCTTGGTTGACAATTCCAAGCTGAATGTTGTCTATCTCCTTAACAGAAGATTGAAACGTTTATTTCACTTCTAGAAGGTTTACAAGCCGGGAAAAAGATTGCTTTATGTCAAAAGGAGTAAAGCAATCTCCTTGGGAAAAGGTGCTTCTAAAGTTAGCATAGAAGTACAACAACTTTTCTTAAAGGACCGTACCTGGTACTTTAGAACACGTCTGCATTAAATGGTATCTCAATCACCCATGGATGCATGACACACATATTAGGTTAACTTGTAAACCCTAATCCCTTTGCCTATAAAAGGAAAGGGATTCTCAGAGTAAATGTTATCTCTTCCAATTAATGTAAAACACATTGAAGAGTTCATTTATCTCCCAAACAAACTGAATAGAAACTGCTGAAGCTGAAGCTTCAGTTCTAGTCGAATAGTGATGATAGTTTTACATACATATAAAATAATATACTTATAGAGAAATTAAGGAAATCCCTAAATTACCCTTGGACAATTCCACTCACAAAGATATATATAGAATACGTATATTTCCGGATAAGTATGATCACCCGAGTCGTTTTCCCAACGACTAGTGAAATTGAGACCTCGTTTAAGTCTGGATTATGATTTGAATAAGAGAATGGATGATTTGATAATCTAAAGCAACAATTAAAAAGGACAATTTAAAAAATAATAATAAATAAATAAAAATAATGGAAATTAAATTTTTCCTAAATAAAATAAGTAAAAAGAAAATTTTAAAAAAAAGAATTACTATTTTTGGCTTTTTAGATTAAAAGATACGATTTTTCTAAAATTTAAACTACTTAAAAACTATAAAAATAATAAAATTATTAAAAATAGAATCCTAAATTTTTTATAAAATCTACACTAAATAAAGAAAAAGTGCAGAAAATTACTAAAAATAAAAGCCCTAATTTTTTACTTTTTATTAAAGACTAATTAAACTAATTAAGACTAAACCCTAATTATTAATTAAAATATTAAAACTAATTAAAACTTAACTAAGATTTAACAAAAGGACTAACAGTGCAATTACTAAAAGGACTAACGAAGTAAAACTCTTAACAGACAAAGGATTAACTGAGTTAACAAAGAAATTTAAAAATTGTAAAAATAGTCCCTGAAGGCCCACCCCGACAACAAACTAAGTCCAATAAGGCCCGAATTAAGTTGAGATTTGAAAAGTGCTTATTATCAAAAACTTAAAAGAGCAAAGTTGTAAAGGAAGCTAATGGGAACAAAATTAATAAAAGCTACTTGGGCTGAAAGTCACAAATAAGCTCAATAAGAGCTTATTTTTAAGCTGACCTCAGAAACTAAGGGATTTCCTTTGGTTTTACTAAATAAGCTGCAACAAGCTTATTATAAGCTCAATTTTGAAAACAAGAGATGATTTGGAAAGCTAATGATGTGCTCATTCTAGGTATGAAAAGCTTATTGAATAAGAAACTCATTAAGATAACTGAAATTTAAAGGAAAACTAGTAAACTCAGGAACAATTTCAAAAAGCTCATAATTAAGATAAGCCAAAAAGATCAATAAGCCAAACTAGAAACTGAGCTTATGAAAACTAATTTACCTAACTATAAACTTTAAATTCAAAACAGAAAATCAAACACCACCACTTAAAATCCTGAATTTAAAATACTAAATCCTATAACTAATATTTTTGGTCTTTTTGGAAGTTTTTATAACTTTTTTTGACAGCAAAATAAGCTAGGTAAATAAGCTACAATATGAAAATTAAACCCTAATCTATATTAAGCTATTCCTAGACTATAAAATACTAAAAGATGAGCTATTAAACCCTAACTTTGCTGGCTTAATTTGGGGCTTAAGTATCAGCAGTACTAACTAACTTAGTACTGCTGATGCACTTTGCACAAGTGCAAAGCTATAGTGCAGGTTACCTAAGGGGTAAACCTGCACTTAGATACACTCAAATAGAGTGTACAACTAAAATGCAAACAAGATCTAAGCCTTTGAGGGCTTAGATCAAATTTTCACAAGCTAAAGGTTTAAGACAAAATGCCCTGGTGCTGGCACTCTTATATTAAGCTCAAACTTTCTAAATTTCCAAATCTATTTTATAAAAACTCATTTCCTAATGTTTATAACTAAATTCAAATCTATCCCAAAAGGTATGAACCAAAACTTTTGACTTTTGATAGTCAATTTAGCTTAATCCAAACACCCCTTTACCTCTTTGACAGAATTGGCTTAATACTTAAATTGCAAAACTAACTAATAAGCACTAACTACCAGATTGTTTTTAGCTTATAACAACCCTAACTAACATGCATTAACAACTGATTAAACATTACTCTAAGATTTAAACTTATTTTCTACTATTTTTGGATTTTATAGTTTTTAATGACAAAAATTGAAACTACGAAGATCTAAGCTATCAAAAACAAAAACAGATGAATATCTAAGATTATTAAGCTAAACTAAACACAAATAAGTACTAATAAGCAAATAAGCAATAATAAGCATATAAGCTATAACTAAACATTTTAAACTGAAATTAGAATCCTTTTTCCAAAAGCTCACGATTCATTATTCAAAGGTAATAATGTATAGATATTAAGCTGATTTGAGGTTTAAGTAATATTAAGG
>BQNB010034176.1:0-51797 GCA_026074375.1 Tanacetum coccineum
TTCGTAAACGAGTTAGGATATATTTAAGTGGACTATTAGAAAATACTTATATTAATTAAGCAAGCTAGACTATAACTAAATTGACTATTAGAAAATATTACAAATGTATATACTTAAATGATAAGTGACGAACTTGACATAAACATTATTCTGACTCATGAAACTAAGAGCAAACTAATAGGTGATGATATAATGTTATAAAAATATATTGCATCATTTTATTTTACTTGCATAATTCTAAATCGATCCATATTTAATTAGGTCGCATTTCGGACTTGTCATGACGTTTTGCTTATTTGATTTTCTATAATCAATACATTCACTCGAGGTGAGTTTATAGCCCCATGTTTTACTTGTTTTACATATATTTTTGGGGTGAGAACATGATTGTTTACAAATTCATTTACATGGTTGATTCAAACTCGTCACATATTCATTTACAAACTTTTTACATACGCAATTGCAAACTTGTTTATATGTACATTATTTCTATGCTCGGGTGTGCCAGGTAGGGCATCCGATATGAGCACGTTATTTCAATGCTCGGGTGTGCCAGGTAGGTCATCCGGTATGAGCACATTATTTCAATGCTCGGGTGTGCCAGATAGGGCATCCGGTATGAGCACATTATTTCAATGCTCGGGTGTGCCAGGTAGGGCATCCGGTATGAGCACATTATTTCAATGCTCGGGTGTGCCAGATAGGGAATCCGGTATGAGCACATTATTTCAATGCTCAGGTGTGCTAGATAGGGCATCCGGTATGGTATGAGCACATTAATTTAATGCTCGGGTTTGCCAGGTAGGGCATCCGGTATGAGCACATGTCCATTATTTCTGTTAGTGCAGTCGAAATTACATTTTTGTGACTATTGTATGTGTTACATGTCATCCACTCTCAAATCCTTGATCCAACATCTATACATACATTTTTATGATTATTATAAGAATTTAAATGGTCATACACGCTTTGCAAATCTTTGATTTCAACATTTGTACTTATAAAAACCTATGAACTCACCAACTTTATGTTGATCCTTTTAAGCATGTTTTTCACATATGAATTAGATGTTTGGCTTACTTGATATGCATTGGAGTCTAAATTGACAAGATTTCATTTATGGATTTCTATTTACATACAAATGATTAAATCTCGTTGTATTGCTTTCAAGCTTTTCATTGTGATGCAATTATGGGACAAATGTTATACCAAATTCAAGAAAATCAACGAGATTACTTTTTAAACGACACATTTAGAGGTCGTTCTCTTGTATCTTGTGTTGTTGTATTATGAAGTAATGCTCCCGAACATATTTCCGCTGCGACCCATTTTGGGGGTGTTACAATAGATGACTCGTACAAAATTAATCAAGTAATAGATTTATAAAAACTAATATATACACTTTATATAAACACCCAATGTTTTGAACAATATGTTATAATTCGTGTTTTATAAAATTATGGAATCATTTTATTAAAATAATACATATTATAAGGATCGCAAGCATATAAAGAACTAGAAAAACCGAGCTATAACAAAGAAGTTATGACATTTACAAGTTTATGATAATTAAATAAAGTGTTTTTATAGAAGTTATTTTATAAAACCCTTACTGTTTCAGGTCTGGTAAAAACATGGGAATATTTTATAATGATAGTACTTGTCATGAGGATTCCAAGCATATAAGAAACTCGAAAAAACAGAATTAAAACGAATAAGTTACGAGTTTTGCAAGATTTAAGTTTATAAAAATATTTTTATAAATTGTTTTGACTTTTTTGAGTTGACACAGATTTTTATAAATTCAGTAAGTATTTTATTTACATAGTTTATCTCGTCAGAATCCATACATATAAAGAACAAGCGAAACGGGATTAAAATGAATGAGTTATGCTTTTTGCAAGTTTTATATAATTAAATACCTAAAAGTAATTTTATAAAATTTTACAGAAACATTAAAAGTTACTGTTCATCAGTAGCTAAAATATTATAAATATAATATTTTGATAGTTTTTCTTAATACGAATCCGTGAGACATAAACATCAGTATAAAACGAGTTAAAAAGATAAAGGATTTGAGTTTATCAAAAACATATGTGCACTATTTTTACTTTTATACTTTATTTATAAAAACAATTAATAATTTTATTGTATCATTATATAACAATAAATATATTAAATCATATATTATTAACAAATAATACATTGTTGAACAAAAATAATATTTTCTTTACGGATACAAATACATATACCTTTATTTAACAAAGTACGATTTAATTATTATTTCAACATGTTAAATTAAACAAAAACTATTAGATGGTGGTGTAACTATATAACTTGTGATGTTGTATTTATATAAAATACATTATACTTATACGACCTATAATTAATTAGGTTGCATTCGGATTTCTCGAGAAGGTTTACATACTTGATCTATATTATCAACACATTCACTTCAGGTGAGTTCATAGCCCCATTTTTATATAATTACAATGATTTAGAATATTGGGGTGAGAAACATGCATTGTTTTACGATTGGACGCAAGTACACTTTAAACTAAATTACGAGTTTGCGTAAGTAGCTATAACCCACTATGCCCATGAATCATGAACGGTTAATTACTAGATTGTAAGCGCGAATGTTATGAATAGATCTATTTGGAATTGACATCCCCGTTCGGGTAAGTAGCGCTCACTAGTTTCGAATGTACCGAAACAACGAATGTATACCATGTTGGAACAATTTGGATGTTGCAGGTTGAAAATCTACATGGGCATATTATTTGCATTAATTTGCATACATATATGTTGTAGCTTCAGTGTCATGAGCTTAGTGTATTTCGTAATTACTTTTGTGATATTGTATTTGTTGCTTATCATACATTTAGAAATCTTGTGGTCCTACTTTATACATAACTTAAACCTGTAAATTCACCAACTTTATGTTGACATTTTAAAGCATGTTTTCTCAGGTCAATAAGGTACAAGAACAAGGATACATTGGGTGTCAACATTTTAGGAATCATTTTGCATGGAGATTTAAAAGCATTACATTTTGGAGTATTTGTTATGTATTAAAATCTTTAAACTTTCAAGGATAAACAAGTTAAGCCATGGGCTTTTGTATCAAACAATTTATTTAATCCAATGTATCATTTTTAAACGACTCATATAGAGGTCGTTCTCATATCTTGTGCTATTGATCTATGATGTAACACTCTCAGACCCATATTCCGCTGCGACCCTATTTAGGGGTGTTACATATTGGCATCAGGAGCCAAGGTTATAGAGAACCAGGTCAAATGTTTTTACTTGGACTATAACCTTTTTCAAACATCGCATCATACAAAGTTTTTCACGGGACATACATACACTATTGAGTTGCACTAGTTGGTTAGACTAGATGCTTTCATGATCTATATACGTGTTTATATTATATTACATGTATACTATATTGGTCTTATATAATATACTTATATAAGTTTATCTTGTTGTTTCAGCAGTCATGTCTTCTGCATCATCCGCAGTTACCTACACATCTGTCTACACTAATTTTGAGCAATGGGGATTCTATGAGGGATCTAATGAGGAGTCGGCTTACGCAGGTTCTCCAGGAGTCATCGTATACGGATACGATGGACTCCTCATGCATCCGGTAGCCCCACCATCTCCAGACTATGTGCCTGGACCTGAGCACCCACCATCTCCCGATTACGTGCCCGATCCTGAGCACCCACCTTTGACAGTTTACGTACCTGAGCCAGAGTACATGGAGTACTTGGTACCGTATGGGGATGAGGCAGCTATAAAGGACCAGGCTCTACTTGCTGATTCTTCGTCTACAGCCCTATCCTCAAGCTATATGTGGCTGACTCCGATCCAGAGGAGGACCCCAAGGTGGATCATGCTGACTATCCTGCTAATGGAAGGGATGGTGATGATGAGCCCTCCGATGACGACAATGATGATGATGTTGATGATGAGGATGAGGAGGCCTCTGAGGACGAGGAGGAGGATGAGCACCTAGCTCTGGCCGACTCTTCTACAGTACTTGTTGTTGACCCTGTTCCCTCAGCTGGGGATACAAAGGCATTTGAGACTGATGAGTCTGCACCTACACCCAGATCACCTCAGATTATTATACCACCCTCCTTGACTAGACTCTGTAGGGCACGGAAGACGGTCAGATCTTAGACACCTATACCGTTTCCATCTAAGGCAGAGGTTGACAGACTTCTTGCCTTACCTACTCCACCACCATCTCCACTCACTCCATATTTATCTCTACTACCCCAGATTCCCTCACCACCACTACCTATATCATCTCCACTATTACCCCTACCATCATCATTCACTACTAGCCCTACCGATGCTAGGCACCATTGGGCTATAGGGCGGCTGGGATTCGGATTAGAGTTGCATCACCGCCCTTATTACTTCTATCTACTTCCCATAGGACTGATATCCCCGAGGCTAAGATGTCGCCTCGAAAGAGAGCTTGCTTGCGACTCCTGCTCATGGATTCGAGGTCGGGGAGAGTTTAGCAACTGGTGCTACTAGACAGCCATGGCCTACTCTAGGGGCCGACTTTAGGCGAGACATGGTTAGGGAGATGGGTTATGGGATTACAGACACTTGAGATGAGATAGTTGAGGCCATGCTGGAGATAGCACCGACCACCATGGAGGGGATCAACCAGAGAGTGACAGAGCTTGCTACTATTGTTAGGAAGGACACTGATGAATTCTATGTACGATTTGAGGATGCATAAGACGAACGAGCTTTTCTGAGAGCCCGAGTCAACACACTATTCAGAGATAGGCGATTTCACCGCCCCACAGCTATGCTTTTGGATAGAGAGGCGACGTATGTTCGTAGGGCATGGACTGGTTCTAAGGACATGAGTGCAGCTATAGAGGCCCATGTCAGGACACTAGAGGCACAGGTGGCGATATTGATGGCTCAGACTTCATCACTTCAGACTCAATTGACTACAACACTTGGACGTATTCAGACACTAGAGGCTAGAGATCTAGGGCCTCAGGTAGAGCTAGTTGAGGCTGGTATCAGCTGTTAGTGTTGTATCATTTATAGCTATCATATATAGCCTATTAAGTTTTTATGGGTTACTCCTAGCTAGTAGGCTGTAGGGATTTTTGTTTTATCTTTTTAGCTATCATTGTATGGCATGCTAAGTATTATGGGTGACCCCCAGCTAGCATTGCCTTAGGACCATATTTTTAATTTTGTATCTCATGTACTGGTCATTTATAGCCAAGGATTTTCATGTATGTTATCAAATTTATTATGAATGAATGTCGATCTATTTATATCATTGTTGATTTCACTTCAGTTGTATATTTTACTGTGTGTTGTGATCTCATTTTATTTATGTTGCATATGTCATGTCGTGATTATTATTTTATGAAATCTAACGTGTGTTGTATTTTCTTGTGATTTTAAAGAAAATGGCACCAAAGAGAAGAACCGCCACAACATCAACCACCACCACACCTATGATTGATGCTCAGATTAAGGCACTAATAGCCTAAGGCGTTGCTGATGCATTGGCGGAACATAACAGAGACATACGCAAAAATGGCAATGACAGCCATGATTCAGGAACTGGCGAAAGAAGATAGGTTTCTATTGTTTGTGAGTGCACTTACACTGATTCCCTAAAGTGCCAACCTCTAAATTTCAAAAGCACTAAAGGAGTTGTCGGTCTGACCCAATGGTTAGAAAAGATGGAATCTGTTTTCCATATCAACAACTGCACTGTCGCATGTCAGGTCAAGTTTGCAACTTGTACTCTTCAAGGAAATGCCTTGACATGGTGGAACTCCCACGTTAGAACTGTCAGACATGATGTTGCATATGCAATGCCATGGAAAACTTAAAAAAAGATGATGACCGATAAATACTGCCCAAGGGGTGAGATCAAAAAACTAGAAACTAAAATGTGGAACTTAAAGGTAAAGGGTACTGACGTGCTGAGTTATAACCAACGTTTTTAAGTGTTGTCATTGATGTGTGATAGGATGTTTCCCGAGGAATCGAATGAAGTTGAAAAGTATGTCGATGGTCTTCCCAACATGATTCATGGAAGTGTGAAGGCATCTAAGCCCAAGACAATGCAGGAGGCAATTGAGTTTGCAACTGAACTGATAGATCAAAAGATCCTCACTCTTGCTGAACGTCAGGCTAAAAACAAAGAAAGTTTGATGACACTTCAAGGAACAATCAAAACCAACAGCAGCCATTTAAAAGGCATAATGTAGCACGGGCTTATACTGCATGGCCTAAGGAGAAGAAACCATACTGAGAATCTAAAAATCTGTGCCCTAAATGCAACTACCATCATGATGGGCAGTGTGCTCCTAAATGTACCAACTACAAAAGGATTGGCCATTCGGCCTGTAACTGTAAAAGCTAGCATGCTGCTGCTAACAACAACCAAAGAGCCCAAGGGGCAAATCAAAGAGTTCTCACTTGCTTTGAGTGTGGAGCTCAGGGTCATTTTAGGAGTAATTACCCAAAGTTAAAGAATGGAAATCAGAGAAATCGGGCTGGAAATGGTAATGCTATAGCAAAAGCTTATGCTGTGGGCACTGCTGGGATAAACCCAAACTCCAATGTTGTCATGGGTACATTCCTCCTAAACAACCGTTATGCTTTGATTTTGTTTGATACTGATGCTAGTAGGAGTTTCATATCTACTGCATTTAGTTCTTTGATTAATATCATCCCAACTCTACTAGACCATGGTTATGATGTCGAGTTAGCTAACGGTAGAATAATTTGGGTTAATACGATTATACGGGGTTGTACTTTGAATTTTCTAAATCATCCATTCAACATCAACTTAATGCCTGTAGAGATGGGTAGTTTTGACGTCATTATTGGTATGGAGTGGTTATCTAAATATCATGTCGTAATCATTTGTGATGAGAAACTCGTTCGTGTTCCCTTTGGAAATGAAATTTTAATTTTTCGTTGTGACGAAAGTAACAATGGACACGAGTCTTGATTAAACATCATCTCGTGCACAAAAACACAAAAGTATTTGCTGAAGGGATGTCCCATCTTTTTGGCACATGTTACCACAAAAAAGGCTGAAGACAAGTCAAAGGAGAAGCGGCTTGAAGACGTACCAATAGTTCAAGACTTTTCTGAGGTATTTCTCGAGGACTTGTGGGGTATTCCACCAACCCGCCAAGTGGAATTCCAAATCGATTTGATACCTGGTGCTGCACTTGTGGCACGAGCACCTTATCGACTAGCCCAATCAAGATTGACACAATATGAGAAGTGTTGATTATAGATCTACAATTACTAATAAATAATCTAACAATACAACCACACTCACAATATTCACTACAAAGAACTACACAACCATAAGTAAAATGATATACACAACAATAAACGCAATCATGATCACAATGCAAGTATTAAAGTAAAGAAATAAGTAAAGCCAAAGGTAAAAGAAAATGCAAACCGGATACGATGATTTATAGTGGTTCGGCCACGAAGCTCCTCTTCGCCCTACTCCACTCCTCGAGTATCTAACTTGAAAGTTACTTCATTAATCAACAAGATCCCTTTCGGCAGAGAAAACCTTATAATGTTGCTTACATTATTTTCTGACACTAAGCTAGATGTCGAGTTCTTCTTCAGGTACAACCAAATCCGTTATGTTTTGTGGTCAACATAACAAACCTTGTGCTTTATGTCCTAAACACATGAACTACGCCGCTTATAATATTTTCTGACACTAAGCTAAATCTCGAGTCCTAATCTTAGCTAGAACCAATATACCACCCATACTTGTATTTTGAGGACCGAAATACTAATCGACACACCATCAACATTTTTGAATTTATACACTATTTGGATCTATACAACTACACAAGAATGAAAGATATGGACTCGATCTATATGTAACAAAAGTTACAAATGAACTAAACTAGACTACATAACATTGTATCTTGGCGATGACGAAAGTTCTTCTCTTGCACTTGAGGGAAGGATAGAAGATTTGATCACATTTAAACAAGATTAACCAAGTTGAATGATCAAAGATTTAGAGAGATTTAGTGAGATCTAGAGAGAGAAAGAACTGAAAGAAAATCATGCAAAAAGAGTTGTGAAAATAGTTGGAGGTGACCCACTATTTATAGGAGCTGAAAAACAGCCTGTGAGGAAACGGCAGTCCCAAATATATTAGGGGGACGCCAATATTTAAGGGGGAAGCCAGCCTATTTAAGGGACCGCCCCGACATACGCTCTTGTTTTTGTCTTTTTGTGGTGAAGGTGAAATCTGGTGAAAGTGACACTTGTTTTAGGGGGGAAATGACCAGATTTTGAAATTCAAAATAATTACCAAATAAAACATTTCTTTATAATTCAAAAATAATTTGTCTAAATAATTTTTGAGAAATAGTTTTGTTATATTTATAAAAATATAAAGTTTAAGACAAAAACTTATTTCTTTGATCATCCTACAAGTTTAATGTTGTTTGTACATACCTTACGTGATTTACGTCGGGTGCAAACAAATGTCGGTGTTGATGTAGACTTGAGACGTCGAGAGATGTGGATGCGAGTATGCATTGATAATTTGTGATTACGAGTAACTTGCGCACTTTACGTTACGTATTACAAGTTACATGTTTGTCATCACCAAAACATAAAGAGATCGTATAGATTAAATATCATAATATTTGCACTAACAATCTCCCTTTTTTTGATGATGACAAACTATGTAAACTATAACACATAGTAAGGTTTAAAAGTTACTCGTTTACACTCCATTCTCCCCCTTTTGTCGAAGCAAAAAGGTATCATGTAGATATGAGAAGAAGATATGAGAAGATGGTATGTGCTCCGGGTATATACGTTGGAGGAATGAGAAGAAGATAGGTGCTCCGAGTATATAGGTTTGAGGAGAGGATATGAAAAATAAAGGTGAAGGTGATTGTGTGTTTCTTGGATAGTTTAGAAAAGGTCATGAGAGGTGAGAAGTAGGCAAGACAAGAGGGTAGGTACTTCGAGTGTATAGGTTGAAGGAATGAGGAAAAGGTAGGTGATCCAAGTATATTGGTGTACGAATGAACCCTTCATTGTATTTGACAATCCCTGATCCTATCTTCCTATAAAGGTGAGCTTGCATCATCCTAGTGAAGTCTTCTATCATTATGGTTTAACCGACTCCTTGCTATTTACCCACATATCTCTGAGCTCCCCTTGCTCATTGCATCCCCATGATAATTACATTCCTTGTATATTGACTCTAGAGGATCCATGAATCAAATAAATTACCATCGATGCTCAAGAAGTTCGATGAAATTTAAATGAGTAAAACGCTTGCAAGTGCTCCCCCTCAGTGTATGCTCCCTCTTGTTTGGGACACAAAGGAATCAAGATATGGATGTGTGCTACAAAACAAAGTTAGTAGACAAGTGCACATATATATAGCAAGATATTAACGTGGAACTAGACATGCATTTTAGATGTTAGTATTCTAAAGTATGACACTTTAAAAGAAAGTTAGAAGCTAGACACATGCAATCATTGTTTTAAAATCAACACTCTAAATGATATAATTAAAAGACTCAAGACATATGTTTAAGGAAAAAGATTAGACTGACTTTTAACAAACAAGAATGGGATTCGTTTATTGATTGACACAAAAATATTATGATAATGACCCTTTTTAAAGGTAGACGAATGACACTTAATGTCTTGGCGAAATATGCCCAAATATATACTTTAAAGATATAAAAAGAAAAATAAGATAAGGATTGTAACACCCCCATTTTTACAATATAGCAGCGGAAGCTAATCTGGGTATTACTTCAAGGATATAACAATCATAATCATAGAAAACGACCCAAAAGGGACGTTTATTCAAAAGATATGTTATCATTCATTTCAAATCAGAGTTTTTACAAAGGTAGGTCCCAAAATCTAGTTACATACATTGTGAATGATAACAAGTTTAGCCATCTTCGAGTCCATGCTACTCCGTGCCGTATATTGCTCAATAACCTGAGATAAACATGCTAAAAAGTCAACACAAAGGTTGAGTGAAATTCATAGGTTTGATAAGCAGTTTGAATACAAGTCATAGTGTAATAATTGTACAAACACAATTATTATGAAAATGTTATTGTTATGATCTTGGGTCACGTTATTATATACCCGTTATTTGTATAATTGCAACGAATGCAATTATTGTAGTAACAGTGTATTACTGCGTTATTGTCTTGTTTAGTCTGATTTGGTCTTGGTCTTGTATAGTATAGTCTGGTCTAAGCTCATGGCACACAAACTGACTAGTGTATATATATATATACCCAAAATGATGTAGAGGAAACGTTAGAGAAGATAAGACTTATTATAAGTGAAAAGGAACGTTTATAAGTGAGAAGAAACGTCGGAAGTAAAATACTATTAGAAGTGAGACGACTATTAGAAGTGATGTCACACCCCGCCAAGGCGGAAGTGCGAGGCGTGACGAGAAAGGGAATCATCACAACACTTTAGCGTCTATAAGAGAAACTAAAACATGCATAAAGATACCAGGTATAGACACACAGTGCCATGAAAATACCCAAAACACATCAATAAAATCCAAAAGGCGTCTGACATTGAAATAAAGACAGTTCATGCCAATGTCATGACAATGCAAACATTCAAACATCCTATTAAAGCAAAACGAAAATCATTTATCATCCAAAACCAATACAAAATCTAGATAACTAAACTTCGCCGGCTACCTACGGTCCATCTAGCCACTTTTTTTCTAACTTTAATCTCATCCTGCTGAATACCGGAAAATAGCTTATACGTCAACACAATGGTTGGTGAGAAACATAGGTTTTCAGATACATATATTCAATCTGTTACCAAAACAATTTAACCAATTCCTACCATTATAAAACAATACGCTTTGCATGACAATTATGCTAACTAACATACATGCTCACATGCAATTCAATAAAATCAAAACAAATCCATCATTCAAACGCCAAGCAGACGACCTATATCGCCCTTGGATAATACCAACTCTCTTTCTCTCTAGCTCAGGCCATGGATACCCTCAAGTAATCCACCTGACTATGCCACACAACAATATCACACTCAAAAACCATGTAGCACATAACCCACATTAGTCACATAATAGTCCATGCATTTACACTAACACATAATAACAGGAATTCAAAACTCATTTAAACACTTGCATCATTTCCATCCCAATTTTAAAACAATGTAAAAAGTGGGACTATATAACTCACCTGAATGCTCAACACGCAGCTTCCAATTCCTAACACACAACTATACAAATAAATAAACATGGTTACATGATACCAAGCTAAAAGCTCTAGTCCATGTAACACACATATGATGGATGTATAGGGGTTTAATTAACCATCATGGGTCACCCTGACACCATGCTTAAACTTAACCACTTTATTAACTCATTACACTAGTTAACTATAATTTGTTCAAATATGCAGAATTTTAGTGTGACTTTACCCTCTCAAAACCCTTACTTATTGACCTTTATAAATTATACCAAAAATAATCTAAGTTCCTCTATGAGTTTAATAACTACCTCGTGATTCCTAACCACTCGTTACATGCACAACTATCCCAAATAAAATATAACTTCAAAACTATCCCAATTCGGATCTGATTGCACACTAAAACTTATGGCTCTAACTATCATACTTAGACAAACAATCAGAAGCCTCCTTTAGGGATTCTTTAAATACATATATAACTTTAATTACTGTAGATTGTCTAACTTATTCCACTTTTAAGTTAGGTTTTACCCTCCTAAAACAAACCTAAATCTGACCCGTATTTACTATTTTAACAACTTTTCTTGTAACCAATATTGAACCAACTTACAGAACTCCAAATCAAACGAGGCTGGACTTTTTGAAAACTAGACTCTTTGAACTACAATTTAGGCTTTTGAATCATATCAAAACACATTTTTAACATCTATATATCATCAGTTAAACACAGACCTAAATTCTGCTCAACTCTAAATCATAAATTAACGCGATTTAAACCTAACCGTTTATACCAATACGATCCCAAGCAAACCCTAAACACTCTAGCATGATTAAAACATCCTTAATTACAGTAGATCTTAAAACCCTAATAATTCATCATATTAATTGTTACTTGTTTTAAAGAAAACTAAACAAAAGCTTAATTGAAACATACCTAAACCTTGATTCTTGAAACTCTAATTCACCAACTCGTTCTTGATTAAAAAAAATCTTTTTTTTTCTTCTCTTGAAGGTTCGGCCGATCAAAGGGATAGGAGAGAGAAAAAGTGATTTAAGGATTTATTAGATTTGTATTTATACTAATAAAATCCTATTTTAAGTCAACTTTGTTTCTTTTTTTTTTCTTTAAACCCGGCCGAACACCCCTATATATATATATATATATTTATTTATTTATTTACTAATTATCTTCATTACCTTAAGTTTTTATAAAAACCTAAGCTAATTTAGACAAACCTTTTTACATAAACGCAACTTATTAAACCTTCTAAAAATAACTTTTTATTTTACATTTCACTTTCTATATTTAGATAGTCTACCCTAATTCGCCAAATTTCACTCACTTAACCTATTTACATCTTAATATATTTTCCCACAACCGCTTAACACAAACTTATCCAACTATTTACATAGCATTGCATGCAATACGCCTTTCTTTTCCCATATTCACTATATGTGAACAAATGGAATACTTATCACTAAACACAACACACTCAAAATGAGATGATCATACACCTCCAAACAATATCAAGCACCTATTCAAAACCACTTAGCACACATATAATACACATAGCACACAAGAAACACACAAAAGAACTCTTAGCTATTTCTAAAGGTCTCACTAACATGATTAAATCACGGATGTTACAGTATCCCCTCCTTGAGGAAATCTTATCCCGAGATTTAACTAGCAGGCTCAACAACTCGGTCCACGAACAACTGTGGATACTTATTCCTCATCTGGTCTTCGTGTTCTCAAGTAAACTCAGGTCCACGCTTCGAATTCCACCTAACTTTCACAAGCGCTATATTCCTACGTTTTAACTTTTTAATTTCTCGCTCCATAATCTCTACAGGTTCTTCGACAAAACGAAGGGTCTTGTCGACCTTGATCTCATCTAATGGCACATGCAAATTAGCATCAGCCAGACACTTCTTTAAATTTGACACATGAAAGGTGTCATGCACACTACTTAACTCCTCAGGTAACCTTGACTTATAAGCTACAAGACCAGTCCTTTCAAGGATCTCAAACGGTCCTACATATCTTGGTGCTAACTTACCCTTCTTTCCAAAACGCACTACGCCCTTCCATGGCGACACCTTTTATAACACCTGATCACCCACCTCAAACTCTAACGGTTTACGTCTTTTATCCGCATAGCTCTTTTGACGATCTCTCGCCGCTTTAAGATTTTCATTTATCATCACCAACTTATCTGTCATCTCTAATACTAACTCAGGTCCAATCAAACTACCCTCTCCAACCTTTGCCTATAACACAAGCGATCTACACTTCCTACCATATAAGGCCTCAAACGGGGCACATCGAATGCTCAAATGATAACTATTGTTGTAAGAAAACTCGGCTAATGGTAGATGAACATCCCAACTACCACCAAAATCTATAACGCACGCCCTTAACATATCCTCCAAAGTCTGTATTGTATGCTCACTTTGTCCATCCGTCTGCGGATGATAAGCAGTACTCAAGTCTAATCTTGTCCCTAACGCTCTCTATACTGTTTTCCAAAAGTGTGAAGTAAATCGCCCATCTTGATCCAAAATAATCGACACGGGTACTCCATGACGTACCACAATTACATCAATATATAATCTCGCTAACTTCTCCGTATTAAAATCCTTACGAATTGCTAGGAAATGAGCCTATTTGGTAAGTCTATCGACTATTACCTATATCGCATCATGCCTACTTCTTGACCTAGGTAACTTGGTAATAAGATCCATAGTGATCCATATCCCAGATTCCACTCGTATCTCAGTTGTTGTATCAATCCTGAAGTCTTTTGATGCTTATCTTCACTTTGCACAATCAAAACACTTACTAACATATGTAGCAATATCCCTCTTCATTCCCG
Organism: Tanacetum coccineum; assembly: GCA_026074375.1. Lineage (NCBI taxonomy): Eukaryota > Viridiplantae > Streptophyta > Magnoliopsida > Asterales > Asteraceae > Tanacetum > Tanacetum coccineum. The sequence goes on from BQNB010034176.1 coordinate 14,189, forward strand.
GGCCACCAAATTCCATGTCAGCAATCGTAGGTACAATCTTTATCCGCTCCAGGATGCCATAGAAGTACTTAACTTATGAGCTTCGACCAAAATATACCATTCTCACATCTCTAGCAAATGTACCCATATCCTATCCATAAAATACAAACTTCCGTCTTCCTTCCTTTCCATCTGCTGATCTAAACCATGTAGCCTTTCAGCAAGAACGTTCTCCTATTTGAACGCTTCACCTTAGGCTGCCAAAATCATCTCCTTCATTCTGGATTGAATGGTCATAGCCATTGCTCGAACTCGTCTAGGTTTCACCCGTTCCTTCCTACTTAACGAATCTGCCACTACATTCACCTTACTGGGATGGTAGTGAATCTCACACTCATAATCGCTAAACAGCTCGATCCACCTCCTTTGGCGCATATTCAACTCCTTTTGGTCGAAAATATGCTGAAGGCTCTTGTGGTCCATGTAGATGACACTCTTCGTACCATACAAGTAATGCCTCCAAGTCTTAAGAGCAAACACGACAACTCCCAACTCTAGATCGTGTGTTGTATAATTCTTCTCGTGAATCTTAAGTTGTCTCGATGCATAGGCGATTACCTTGCCTTTTTGCATGAGCACACAACCTAGTCCTTGATTTGATGCATCGCAGTAAACTACAAAATCTTCAATTCCGTCCGGTAACGACAAGATAGGAGCATCACACAGATTATTCTTCAAGGTCTGAAATGCTTCTTCCTCTTTTTCACCCCACTCATACTTTTGGTTTTTCTGAGTTAGCGAAGTAAGGGGTTTAGCAATCTTGGAGAAATTTGTGATGAAACGCCTATAATAGCCAGCTAATCCCAAAAACGATCAAACCTCCGACGGCATTGTAGGAGCTTTCCAATTCTTCATCGCCTCTATTTTACTTGGGTCCACGCGGATACCACTCTGGTTAACCACGTGTCCAAGGAAATGCACTTCCTGTAGCCAAAACTCGCACTTAGAAAACTTCGCATACAGCTTCTCCTTTCTCAATAACTCCAACACCAACTTTAAGTGGACTTCATGCTCTTCCTTCGTCTTTGAATAGATCATAATGTCATCAATGAAGACAATGACAAACTTATCTAGATACGGTTTGCACACCCGGTTCATCAAGTCCATAAAGACTGTTGGTGCATTGGTTAACCCAAATGGCATAACCGTACACTCAAAATGTCCATATCTTGTTCGAAATGCGGTCTTTGGAATGTCGTCCTCATGCACACGTAGTTGATGATATCCTGATCGAAGATCTATCTTAGAGAAATAACACACTCTTTGCAGCTGATCAAATAAGTCATCGATCCTAGGGAGTGGATAACGGTTTTTAATAGTTATTTTGTTCAGCTCCCTAGAGTCGATACACATATGGAAAGATCCATCCTTCTTCACAAATAACACCGGCGCTCCCCACGATGAATGACTAGGTCATATGAAACCCTTATCTTGCAACTCTTGAAGTTGACCAGACAATTCTTGCATTTCCGAGGGTGCCAAACGATATGGAGACTTCGCGATCGATGTCGCTCCAGGAACTAAGTCTATACGGAACTCAACTTGTCGCTGTGGTGGTAGCCCCGACAAGTCTTTCGGAAACACATCGGTAAAACCTCGCACCACGGGTATATCACTTATCCTAGGTTCATCTACATTAACATTCATTAGGGCTTTAGCGTCTTTCCAAATACGTTCCCTATGAACTCGAAGTATCCCACCCTCATCTATTGGTATCTCTACTACTTTCTCGTGACATACTATAACAGCCTTATTCTTGGACCACTAGTCCATCCCCACAATCACATCAAAACTTCCATGACCCAACGGTATCAAGTCTATAGCGAACAAGGAATTTCCTAGTTCTAGTTTACAATCACGGATAACCCTATAAACTTCTACACTCTTGCCATCAGCTATTTCTATCGCATAACCATGGTTTACAATATAAGGTTCCACATTTAGCAAAGGCACGAACTCAGTAGAAATAAAACTAAAATCAGCTCCAGAATCGAATAGAACAGTAGCAAATGAGTGAGTATTAGAAGAAAATGTACCCGTCACAACTTTAGGATCCTGAAGAGCCTCTACAGCATTTCTATTAAAGTCCTTTCCTTTTGCTTGGTTCCTATTGTTTCGGGTGTTCTTGTTTCCCTCCAAAGCCAACGGGTTCCTTGCCGGTCTAGTTGCTTATTTCCACATGGGCAATCATAGCGAAAGAGATTGTCCCAAGACTCCCACATTCATAGCATGCCCTCTGATGCTGCCCCATCTTCACCGCATTCACAGGCGCCACTTGCCTAATTGGTGCCCAACACTGTCTTGCAAAATGACCTGGTTTCTGGCAGTTATAGCACAGCTTACAAGGTGCATTCTCCGGGTGGAAAGTATAACACTTAGCACACTTAGGGTAGGTGTTCACATTGTCACTCTTGGGAGGAAATTTCGCCACATACCCCGATCCAAACTTAGATTTCTTATTATCTTTCCAGGTACTCCCTTGCCTACTTGATTCCTCCATCTCATTCCTTTTATAATTTCCCTTAGTTAATGTCCCACAACAGACAGCCTCATCAGTGAGTATTCCAGCCGTCAAGATAGCACTCTAAATAGTAGTTGGTTGGGTCTCCCTAAGCATACCATGGATTTGAGGTGCCAATCTATGAATGTACCTCTTGATACGTAACGATTCAGGAGTAACTAAGTGAGGAACTAGTTTGGCCAGTTCATGGAACCTGTCGGTGTAGGCGACATGATTGGCTCCTACCATAGTGTGGTTCCAAAACTCATTCTCCAGTTTCTCCATCTCGTTGCTTGGACAGAACTCCTCCACAAGCAACGCCTTAAAGTCATTCCAACTCATACCAATTTCAGCTTCACGACCCCTCGCTTAGACTTGTGTGTTCCACCAAGTCAAAGCTTTATTCACAAAACAACTAGCAACATACCTCACTCTTTGGTTCGTAGTACAGCGACTGTTCTTGAACACCGACTCTATCTTTTCTATCCAACGGGTGAGTGCTACTGCACCACCCTTTCCATCAAACTCCTTAGGGTTACAAGCAGTAAAAGTCTTGTAGGAACATCCATCATTCCCACCATTTCTATTTCCTCCATTTGCGTTGTTTACGTTAGCTGTCACTTAAGTGACGATCTGGGGAAGGATATTCTGCAGCTGCTGCGCAATTATCGTAGCAATGTCGGGATTTGGTTCTGGGCTATGTTTCGAGGTTGGGTTTAGACGCGTAGTTCGGACCATGTTTTTATAAAGGAAAGGAATAATATACATTAAACGGGGAAAGACGAATTTTGATCCTATACTTCTATAATAGTATATGTATGTATGTATATATATATATATATATATATATATATATATATATATATATATATATATGATATAAAATATATATAAGTATATGAAATACATCAACTATCAAATACATATACACCAAATGTGTTAACACTAATTAAAAAAACAATGAAATATACTTGCAGTACCACTTGTGCTGGGGCGCGTGAATAATTATGTTGGCCACCATAATTATTAAGGCTCCCTAGCAGAAACGTACTCCTCCTATGACGACACTTCTTAGTTTAACACAACCTTCAAATACAATTCATTTAATCATATAACAGCACATAAGGAACAATTTCATTCATAACTCCATCCATTTCATAAAATACTAAATTAATATCCAATATTCGAAAATAACAATTCCTAAAACATGGTTCCGACTAAAGACCGATAAATAAACCTAAAATGGATGACAAGGGGATGCCCTAAGGTTAACTACTAGCTGTGGATTCAAGATCCGATTCTACCTCCTTATCGGATGCTTAATATCCTAGGGGCTCATCCTCATCCTCAATCAACCAACCATTCATGTTGCCTTCTCGCTGGGACAGTCGATGTAGAGCAAATTCATTCCTTTGGAGTTTGGGGTGATCAACAAATCCATACAGATCATAAGGATTAGGTTGCTCACTTGGCTCTTCTTCTTCTTTAGACAAACGGTATCCTAGAAACTTAGAGGTTTCTCCATCTTTTGAAATCGTCATCTCCCTTACTAGGATCTATTTTCCTCCTACTTGTTTCTTAGTCAACCTAGCTTTAATTCGGCGCGGATACAGACCTTTCGGTATTTGGACTTTATAGTTCGTATGCTTCATCCTAAGCTTCATCACTGGATCAGTAAAACGCTTGAGTCCAGTTGCGAAGGCGATTCCCCAACGGAACTTCTTATGGGAATGGGAAGGCATAGCTAACTAATAACGAGGCAATACGCACTAAATCAGCTATGGGTAGGCAACAAAATTAAGACGACAACTTAACAAAATAGGAAATATAAAAGCTACGCAAAATAGAGGGGAAGCATATCAGTTATAAAAATAAACACTTAAGCCCTAAATTGATCTACATGAAGGACTCCTAGGTTAATAGTCCTAGGGCTCAACCCACCTACTTCTCCTATAACCAGGCTCTAATACCAATACGTCACACCCCTAAGGCAGAAATGCAGGCACGACGAGAAAGAAATTATCACTAACATTTGGCGTCTATAAGAGAAACTAAAACATGCATAAAGATACAAGGTATAGACACACAGTGTCATGAAAATACCCAAAACACATCAATAAAATCCAAAAGGTGTCTGACATTGAAATAAAGGCAGTTCATGCCAATGTCATGACAATGCAAATATTCAAACATCCTAACAAAGCAAAACAAAAATCATTTATCATCCAAAACAAATACGAAATCTAGATAACTAAACTTCGCTAGCTACCTACGGTCCATCTAGCCACTTTTCCTAATTTTAGTCTTATCCTGCTGAATACCTAAAAATAATGCTTATACGTTAACACAATGGTTAGTGAGAAACATAGGTTTTCAGACACACATACTCAATCCGTTACCAAAAAAATTTAACCAAATCCTTGTACCTAATAACCCCAACCACTATTCTTGAGCCAAAAAAGCAAACACAACCAACAACACCCATGCACTTCCATACAAAAATCACAACAAAACAAACAAGACAAACGCCAAGCAGATGACCCTAACGCCTTGTGCTACTACAACTCACTATACCCACTACGCTCATCCATTCACCCCACAAGAACACCAGAACACCTACTCAACAAGCACACCACAGACTCAGGCCACACACCCATATCCCAACACAAAACATGTAGCACATAACCCCACAAAAGTCCACCATAATAGTCCATGCATTTAACACTAACCACATAAAATCCAGGAATTCAAAACACATTAAAACACAATCATCAATTATCCAATCCATAGTATAAAATAATGTAAAAAGTGGGAACTAGTGTAACTATACCTGAAGTGCTCAACAACGCACTCCAATTCCTAACAAGCAACAATACATATAAATAAAAATGATTATAACGGTGACCAAGCTAAAAGCTCAAGTCCAAGAAACCACGATAGATGGATGTCTAGGGGTTTGAATACCAACACAGGGTCACCCCGACACCATGCCTAACTTTACCACATCATTAACTCATTACACTAGTAACACAAATTGTTCAAAAAATTGCAAATTTTAGTGTGACTTTCCCTCTCAAAACCCTTACTTACTGACCTTCATAAATTATACCAAAAAATCATCTAATTCCTCTATTAGTTACTACAAACCAACCATGAAATCCTAACACCCATACGTTACATGATCAACTATCCCAAATAAAATCCAACTTCAAAACTGTCCCAATTCGGATCTGATTGCACACTAAAAAGTATGGCTCTAACTATCATACTTAGACCATACAATTAGAAGCTCTCCTTCTAGGATTTCTTTATATACATCAAAGAACCTAAATTACTGTAGATTTGCTAACCATAAATCCAACTTTTAAGTTAGGGTTTTACCCTCCTAAACATGACCTAAATCTGACCCGTATTCTGTTTTGACAACTTTTCTTGTAACCAATATTTAACCAACTTCTAGAACTCCAAATCAAACGAGCTCAGACTTTTTGAAAACTAGACTCTTTGAACTATAATTTAGGCTTTTGAATCATATCAAAACACGTTTTTAACATCTAGATATCTTCAGTTGAACACAGACCTAAATTCTGCTCAACTCTAAATCATAAATTAACGCGATTTAAACCTAACCGTTTTATACCAATACGACCCCAATCAAACCCTAAACACTCTAGCATAGATTTTAAAAAATCCTTAATCACATAGATCTAAAACCCCAATGATCTGTAACACCCCTAAAATGGGCCACAGCGGAATATGATGTTCCCGAGGGTATTACTTCATAGATCAATAGCACAAGTTATGAGAACGTCCTCTAAAAGAGTCATTTAAAAACTGATACATTGATTTCATAAATGGTTCGTATACAAAGCTCATAGACTCAACTGTTTTAACTTGTTAATATAAAGATTTCGCAACATAACAATAACCCAAAATGCAATGCCACGTAAATCTATTAATAATAATAAGACTTCATAAGACGACCACCCAAGTATCCTGACTTGTACCTTATTGACCCAGAAAACATGTTTAAACTATCAACAATAATGTTGGTGAATTTATAAGTTTATAAATTGAATGAAGCGGATAACAAGATTTCCCTGTAATAAAGTAACAAATACAGTATCACAAAAATGTATTACGAAATGCACTAAGCTCATGACACTGAAGCTAAACAATGTATGTATATCAAATACACATGGATGTTGTGCCCAAGTTAGATGTTCAACCCGTAACATCTATGATTCCAAATGGTATACATTCATCGTTTCTGGCTAACCGATAAACTAGCAAGTGCTACTTGCCCGAACATGGATGTTAATCCCAAATAGATCTATTCATAACATTCGCGCTCACATAATGCAATTAACAATTACATATATACATTTGACAGTTTATGATGATAGGCATAGTGGGTTATAGCTACTTAGGCAAACTCGTAATATTTGAATTTAAAATGTACTTGCATCCATTTTGTAAACCAAACATGATCTCATCCCCGATATTTGATAAATGATTGAAAAAGTATAAAAAGATTGGGACTATAACTCACTTCAATAATATAATGTAAGTAGCAAAGTAATGGCAGAAAAACAATGCAAATGACTTTATCCGCAACCAATAGAAAAATAATACATATTTACTAAATGTAAAAATAATAAGTTAAATACTTGCAATCTGGTCCCTAGTGTGTGCTTGAGCTCCGTTTAAAATAACGATGTTTGAAAATAATTTCTCATTTTAAAATGGTCAAGTTTATGGGGTTAACGTGGTCAAAATATAAGTACGCAATTTATGACTTCGAACTTTTTAGAAACTAGGCCATCTAAACTCTAAAACATTAGTTTAGATCAGTCCTTGGTTTAGTCTCTAAGTGTGTCAAATAATTAGACCAAACAATGACGTTTACTAATGGAGTTAAGTGTATATATTATCAAGTTTTAATATTTGACAACTTAGAGTTTTACAATATAATTACGTATTCGTTAGTTAATGATAATGATAACTAAAAATATATTTGAAAACTTGACCATGTCGTCTACAACTTTCGTTAAATAAGTCGTGTCCAAAAAGGTCGTTTAACGGGTTAAAAATAGGGCTAAACATAGGCGTCTCGCTAGGCAGTTTTTATACTTAGAAAAATAAAGGTTGGTTTCAGCATGTGACGTTTGCGTGGTCAGAGTTTTGGGATTAGATTGTAACCTCGATACTCACATGTAGGATGAAAACAAAAAAATCTTAAAAAACTATGACCTACTGCTCTAATTATCTTTTAGAAACTATCGTGTGTCGGGGAATTACCTGGGTCAAAAAGTGGTCGAAAGATGGGGGTGCATGTTGGGCGGACCTGGCTGAGTCCACACCAAGTGTTCGACAAATTGTCGACACTCGTGACAAACAACCAAGTACCCACTTGATTTGCGAGCAGATTACTAAACGAAAAAGGGTGATTTTTGTTCTAGCTTAAAGTTAATACTTCAGGCTTTAAATAACAATAATTGGTTCGTCGTTTTAGTTAATAAAATCGCTACAATAATTCAAGGAAAAGGCCACGTTGGTCGTTTACAAAGCAGGGAGAAATGTGACGGTTTCTACACCAATCTTTGAGACCTTATAACTTTTTATTTACTTGACGAAAATAAGTGATTCTAGGGGCAAAATACTCGTTATATGTCCTATCTATGAAAATAATTACGTCCGCTTTTTATGCTCCACGCCTAGAGGTCGAATAGTGTATACAAATGTTACAAGTGTGGCTGCGTTTTACACTTAACAATACATATACGTTTTCTTTTTATTCGCGTACGTCAAGAGATAGTATAAATGGGTTTAGTACACGGTTGTATAATCAAAATATGGCCAAGTATCCCTACCAATTATAACTTAACGAATATGGCCTCTTGTCACTGTTTCGTTCGCAAATAGCAAAGACACAAAGAGGGCGCATAGTTTTATTTTATAGTGACATTGCAATGGGTAAAAGGGTTTATTCTTCTTTTAACCTTTAAACTAAATCGTTCTCAAGCACTACTAAGGACGAAAGCATGAAATTAAATACGAGAAGGGGGTGCGAACTCACAGAAGTGTAGGGAACAAAACGTATCGAACTTAACCCGACGAGACCCTAGTTTTGCTACAAGACCAACTCAACCACTTTTGTTAAACCAAACGTCCCACCACGCTTTCCCTCCACTCGTGCACTTGAAACAACCCGTCAAGTACCACTAGCTTGCTTGAAATTCGACTAAGAAAGAAAACCAAAAGGGATGAATTTATAAGTTTAAGTGTTTTCTAGGGTTCTGAAGACAAAATGAAGGTGTAAGGATTGGTGTGTATGTGTTAAAATCAGAAGTAGGAGAACAAGGGAAAAATACGCAAAGAGAGGAGAGGTATTATGGATATGAAGTTGTGTTGTAATCTCTGTGTTGCAATAAGTATACCTGATCTTTTATGCATGTATGAATAAGAGGCAGGCATAGTGTTCCTAATGCAAGGTCACGTTGAATGTTATCCAATAAAGGGCAATAATTCTTGTTTAACACAGGTCAATATCAAGGAATTAAAGATTGTTACTGGTTGGAGGCGTGGAAGCAAACCAAGGAGAATGGAAAGCATCTAGTATTTATCACAGGAATGGTTTAGGATTTTGTAAAAATAGAGTATGGCTTCTATACATTGGGTAAAAGAGTTTAAATTTTGATGAGATACATGAGCTTTTTATTTCAGCCGACCAACATTGGTTTTTAGGAGTAGGAAACATGTGACGTGACTTATGACTAAAATGTATGGGGACTCATTTGTTTCCTTGTAGGAGACTTATGGTTTTAATAGTTTATTACTTGCCTTATTTGAAAATCAGAAGATTAATATAATTCTAGTTCCAAAAATTTACTTATTCGCATTATACAAAAGTGTTGAAAAAGGAAAAGAATAGGATGGATTCATTATTCAGTTTTTAAGGTTGTTTGGCAAATTATAAATGGTTCCTTGATTTAATGTAGCACTATCACAGTTTATGAATGTCTTGATAAGTGTCTGCAACGTATGAGTACTATAAGTATGAACCGTTAGTAGAGGTTTAGAAGGTACTAAAAATTTGATTAAAAGGCACAACGCGCAGAATGCCTAACAATTGAAATAATAAAAAATTGAAATTAATGGGAATCGCAAAATACCTGAAAACACGGTGAGTTATATGATCTATCATATTAAATTTTACAGTTTTAAAGAAAACTAAACAAAGCTTAATTGAAACATACCTAAACCTTGATTCTTGAAATTCTAATTCACCAACTCGTTCTTGATTAAAAAAAAACTTTTTTTCTTCTCTTGAAGGTTCGGCCGATCAAAGGAATTATGAGAGAGAAAAGTGATCAAGGATTTATTAAATTTGTATTTATACTAAAAATATATACTTTAAAGAGATAAAAAGAAAAATAAGATAAGGATGGAGACAATGTGCTCTTAAATGTTAATGAAAATGATTCCATAGAGCCGAAAAGTGGGAAAGGATGAGCGAGACTAAAGAAGGAACGTGTTGACGAGAGGTTGATAGAAAAGATTGATATATCATTTGCACTAACAATTGATGTGCATGTGATCCTATCGAGAGAAAGGTGGATGATTGGGAATTCAAAGGTTTATTTGGTGTTTTGTTGGTTGACAATGTTGAGGAACAAAGGTGGGTATGAAAAATGAGGTGGTAGTTCTTTCATGGTGGAAGAATAATGAGAGACTCAACAATGTGGTGACTCAATAACACTTGAAGATTGAATATCTTCTTTATGTTTTTTACTTTCTAGAAAGTGGAAAGTTTAGCGAAGGAGTGACATTTTCATTTAGCAAATTACTTAAATATTATGGATGAAATAATTAAGTTAGGAGAGATATAGGAGGAATTTTAATAGTAACATGACTATTAAAAGAGAAGAAATGTTTAGATGTGAGAGGAAACGTTAGAGAAGATAAGACTTATTATAAGTGAAAAGGAACGTTTAGAAGTGAGAAGAAACGTCAGAAATAAAAAGACTATTAGAAGTGAGACGAATATAAAGAAAGAGAGGAACCGTTTAGAAGTGAAAAGACCATTTAAGGTGAGAAAAGACGTTTACGAGATGTGAGGAGCAAGATTTGTATGTGAGGGAATTTATTGTGTAATGATAGATTGTAGGTATATCGATTGTAAGGAATGTGTTGGAGAATGAGACACATTTCATTATGAAATTCTTTTGACAACATAAGCAACAGTGCTTATGGGAATTGAGATAAGAGAATGACCCATTAATCTTTATAGAGATGTTGGGCATAGATTTAGGTGTAAAGTAGACGTCAGCTTGTAGCAGAAGAGAGAGGAGGTGTTCGTTAAATGATTTGAAAAGAAATGACAGATATCTCAAGCCTGCTGAAGGCGGTCCCATATATATATGGGGGCCGCCTGGTTTATGGGGACCGCCACCAGCAGAGATGTTGTTGACGAAATTTTTCGAACTGGGTGACATTTTAATTTGCATTTCGCTTATTAAAAATCCTTAAAATACTTCGGATGAAGTAATTAGGTTGTCACGACACACGAAATAGAGAATAGACTAGAATCGAGACTAGTAGAAAAGAAGGGGTAAAGAAAGAATGTAGACAATGTTATCTTCAGACGCAACCTATTCGAATGGAGATGTTTCCTTTAATTACATTTTCCTACTTAAAATTATACTTACAATAATTATATAATACTTAACTATTATATTTAAAAAACAACAACCAAACACCACCTATCCACACCACTCATCCCACCCCTCTCCCCCCCCCTCATTCTCACTTTACTCCATTCAAATCTCTCACCACCTCCCACAATATCTACTCCCCATACCCCCCCTCCGCCCCACACTTCATTATTACACCCAAGTCTAACAATGTGTCTCATAAGATCATACTCCATCTCACACCACCACTCCCCCACAATCATCTTCCTCCTCCTCGGATCTATAACTGTGCGACGCGTCTCCCATATACTCTATTCCTCTATCAACTTATTCAATAAATCAGATACCCCTTCACACATTAACCCCACAGTACTGTAATTGATATCCATACTCCACTAATTATCAATAAACATCCACCCACATAAAAACCTATGTACTCAATCATACAATTCCTATATGTGTATGAAGACCATGTGTGCAACATTCATTCTACATGCCAGTCCGTCCCCCAAAATATCATACAACTCATCACCTACCATAGAAAGAACAATCGTAATATCCTCTCCCTAATCCCTATAAAAACAGATTCCATGTCTCCCTGCTACGTAGAACATCACTCCCTTATCTCCCGTACCATAGCGAAACCCTACCCCCCCTCAAGCTCTCTCCATAGATAACTTACCTAGACTTCTCAAAGAGAAACGACGAATAAAGATAACTCAATTATAAAACTACCTCAGTTCCATAGTAAGAAAAGTATCGTGAATTCTGTTCATTAGGTATATATATTCTCCAATTAGACACAATCCCCCCCCTCCATGATCTACTGTCGATAAGATACTCTCCAAGTCAATGAACGACTTTCATAGTACAGTCAGTGTACTGTATGAAACATCAACCTTGTCCGCAACATACGCCACTAATGATAGAAAGATATAGAGATACGTGTATGTCACAGCATCAATTGCTCCACTATTCGTATCGCAAGATGACATTGCTAGTAGAGTCGTTATAACTCTTAGCCAGCGAATGCTCACCAAGAATATGCAATTAGCGCAAGACATCTACGATATAGAGAGAGAGATAGAGAGAGATACATATACTCAAATCCCATCCTCATATCATTCCCCCCCCCGCCACCACCCACCCCCCCCCCCCCCCCCCCAGAGCTCAGAAACCAGCAGAGCGAGCCCAGCGCCTTAGGAGTATGAGAATAAGACTTTTCGCGTGGTTGGAATGATGCAGATACTTAAAAGAGTGCGTAGTGAGAGTGATAGACCGCACAAAGAGACGATCTTAATATCATTATGAGCGTACGCATCTATATTATGTATCTCTAGTTGTGTAGATGTTGTATGATCTAGCTGATGCAAGTATAATGCAAAGCTACGCTATATTAATGAGTCTGTAGTTGACGCTGATGCCCCGTGTGAGCAACTCTGAAGATTTTATCCTCGAGTGCCCATTGTACTGACGCATTCGTAATAATGTCGTTTCAGATTATTATTATGCAGTCCCTCTCCTAAATTAATATTAAGCGTCTAATTATTATCTTGTCATGAGAGTAACTCCCCGCGCCATACGCTCTCTCGATCATATATACCCAATGTACATTTTGTGATTAATATATGTACATGCATGATGTCCCCATTGTGTCCATGACAGTGATGCTGAGTTAGACTCTCAAACTAAGTAAGTACGATATATGTGTCTCTAATATATAAAGTAAGGATATAGAAGTACTCTTAATTGAATGCGCGATGATAGCGAGATGCCATCCGCACCATAAATGTAAGAGTTGACGCAATGCATCTACAATGTAGGATACCAAGATTATGAGAGGCAACATGATGCATCTAATTATAAAGTGCGGCTCATAATGTTCGTGTTGTGTTCTTGTACCTCTGTTTCTTATATCTTTTGTAATGCATATACATCTGAACCTGCATGAATAACAATTAGACGCGCCCCCCCCACCCCACCTTTCCCCTAGAGTCTCGCCCCCTGGACTCTCGCTTTCCAACCTCCTGTCCGCTCTGTGGCCGAATTCATCACCTCGACCATCACAATTTGCACACCATGTACTCATAAAAATTCGTAACTGTTTCGAAACTCAAATGGTGCATTTAATGAATAGAAATGCTTTCTATTGCTAAGTGTTGCATCTCAAATACTGTGAGTTTTAGTCACTTCTCACCAATTCTTATTTTAATTTAATTCTCACTAGATCCATACTATCTTATTAGATATATATATATATATATATATATATATGTATATATATATATATCTATAACACCCTCAAATTTGCAACGCAGCAGAATACAACATTGGGGTGCTACTTCATAATATAAGCTCACGAGTCACAGTAAACGACATAAAATTTTTATTTAAAAAGATCAGAGTTACAAGGTCCCAATAACTTTATAAAAACTCATTTCAAAATAATCCACAACATGTTTAAGTTTCTTTAAAAGAAAACATTTTATCATATGAGTAAGTTCACCAAGTCCACGTCCTTCGATATCCGCATTCCATCCCATCCAAGCTAGCAAGTATATACCTGAGATAAACATGCTAAAAATGTCAACAAAAATGTTGAGTGAATCCATAGAGTTTATAACAATCATTTTGAACACAAGCATAGCAAAACATTTAGTTCATAGAACAATCACAACGATGCTAGAGCCACGAACCGAACCTTAACTATGTGCCTAACCTAGAATGCTAACACTAGCAATACTAAGGTACAATTGTCTTAGTATATGCCTCGCAAGGATACACGTCTGACAGGTCGTTATGGCAAAAATAGATCTATTATTATTGAATTAGCGTTACCGGTTAGGTGTGATTGAGGTTCATGGAGATAGGCCACAAAATACACTATAACGTTCACATAATAAAATCACTTGTGTTCGATTTTCTAAAACAAGCATGTATCTCCCTCGCGGGTTTTTAAAACATAAAACGATTTAAATGCGAGGCTATGAACTCACCTTGCTCGAAGGCAATAATCGAATAATCTAATAACCACGTGGCGTCAATGAACATCTTGTCGCGATCGTGAAGTTGCAATTAATCCTAACAGTAATGCTCCATTCATTTAGGGAGGTCTCAGTTTTGGGGTTTTTCCGATGGATAGTTACATCGACAAGACTTACTAATAAAAAGACTCAATTTCCAAATTGTAATACTTCGGTGGTTGACTAAGTGAAGTGGACCAAAGGAGTAAAAGCAAAACATGTATTGCATCTTGTATATATAATATATATATGAAAACGGACACGTATAGCTCAAGTCGGGAAACATGTATCCAAAAGCAAACATTCGAAAGCGCGTTATTTTAAATATATAATTCTTTGTAAATAATGTATATATACATATATGAAAAGTGTGGTATTGATTTTAAATAATATTATTCGACACACGTTCGGAAATTACTAAATAACTCATCAACGATTTCTTTAATACACGTAAACGTACGTTTTAAGATTAAAATTTAGACAAATAATATTTTTAAAACTTTTACAAAAATTTTAATTAATCTTTTAGTCGTGGCTTATAAAATAGTATCTTATAAGTTAATGTTTCATGTTCTTAGCGGGTTTATATAATTATATATGTAATAACCTACTATTATTATTTAGTCATTTTTATCGGTTTTATATTATAATGTAAGTTTTAAGTGAAAACGCCAAGTATATAAATTTTTAGAAATTTCGGCATGACCTTGCCGTTTTTTTTTTGGGTAAAAGGGAATGAGTACCCCGGTAAAATATAATAAACACCCAAAAACTGTTAAGAACACTGGAATGTGACTGACATGTCACATTAACCTCAAGCATTAGCTTGAACTTCCACTAACCGTATGGCATGACCTTTCCGTTTATACAACGTTTCCCATATATATAATTTTCAATATTTCTCCCTTTCTATCAATCAATGCAACAATATTATTCTTGTATCAAAATTTATAACTATCCAAGTTACAAAAATAACAATTATAAGTAAAACCAAACGCCCCTAACGGCGGATTACATACAAATCCAAACGCCCATTTTAACCACGATTTCACATCAGAAAAATCAATAAATGACCAAAAATAAATTATAAGAAATAAAATTAACAAAAAGGGGAATCACCACCACAAGCCCAACACCACCATGGTGTGGCTGTGGTGGTTGTGGTGGCCACAGCCGGCTCGGCCGCCGCCATAACGGTGGCGTCAAGCGGGTAAGCACAGCGAGGCACCCCCGAGGGGTTGCGCCGCCACAACCCGACACCACATGGTGCGGCTGTGGTGGCTGTACCGTCATCCGACTGCCACCACGATGGTGGTTTGGCGGCGGACAGCCCCTAACGACACCAAATTAAACCAAATCAACTACCAGACTTATTTATTTCATTTTACAATCGATGTAACCTCCATGCATGGAATAATAGGCGAGAAAAACAAGGTTTGCAAAGGGTTTTATAGGTGTTCCTCCGGCTGTGGTGGCTCATCCACCACCCACAGCCCGCCACGGCAGCGGCTGGTAAAGCCGCCGCTGTTGTTGTTGTGCCGGCGGTGGTGCGTAGGAGAGGCGGAAGAGAAGGTGGAAAAGGAGTCTGCGAGGGTGGAGCGGTTAGAGAGGTGATATTGCTGGAAAAATATCGCCGGAAAAGATGGAGGCTCGCCGGAAAAATCTGCCGGAAAAGTTTTCCGGCAGCGGCTGCCGAAAATTAGAGAGAGAGGGAGAGAGGATTTTTATTTAGTGTGTGTAATATTTTTGAGAGAATGAGAAAAGAAATGGGGTATTTGTTTATATATATAAAAATTTTAAAAGAAAGTGTAAGGTGTAAGATAGTTTAGGGTAGAAAATGTAATTATTTAGTATAGTTTTGTAAAATAATCGTTCGGGACTCGTTTGAGCGAGTTAACGGATGATTCAAAAGACGAGACTTGCGCCATTGTTTTCCAAATAATTTTTCCATCGAAAATGAGTATTCACTCGACCATATTTCGTAAATATTTTGTAATATTCATTTTAAAATGTTCGTTTTGTTTGTTATTAGACACCGGTATCACGAGTAAGCTTTATTAGTAAAAGGAAACCGTTAACTCGGATTTTCACGATAATAATAAACGTTTTTAAAATATAATACATAACGGCTCGTTAAATATTTTTATTCAATATATTTGTGATAACTGAATATATTTTAATTACTTTTTGTGTCGGTACGCGTCGTTCTCATTTTTGAGCCAAATAAGTTTGAAACAAAATAAATAAAATTTTTAGATGAGGATTATATACTAATAATTATGATTTTTTTTAAATAAGTTTCGAAAAATTATCGGTTACGCGGCAATTGTTTTTATATGACGATAAAAGGTCGAAAGGTCAAATGTCAAGTCAAACCCAGAAAGTTAACGGGTAAAATAGTCATTTAAAGTTCTAAAAATTGACGGTTGTCACATTCTCCCCTCCTTTTGGAAGCGACGTCACGACCCTTTAATCGCTTCATTCGTCCCAATTTTACTTGTAATGAGTGGAAGTTGTCATTCTCGAATGAATTCACATGTTCTCACATTATGGTCACACGACCTCGGGCATTTGGAAGTTTTTTTTTTGAAGCGAAAATCAATTCAAAAATCATCGGTGATCACACCGATCAAATCAAAACACATATCGACCAACGGGTCTCACTAAAAGAGATTGCGTCATTATAAAAATCGTCTGGAGTGAAAATAACTCCATCGAAAGCGTTACTACATTATTCAAAACAAGGCGCTAATCATTAAGCGTACAAAATCACGTAATTGCATGCTCGCTAACAGTCAAGCCATGCAAATTGAAAGAAAGCACACTGATGCGGAAATCACTTGGAGTACACATAAATCTATCGAAAGCACTACGGCATTAATCGAAACAAGGTACTTATCTTTAAGCACGTATAATCACATAGCGACATGCTTGCTAATTAGCCAAACCATGTCAAATCAATCAGTTCAATTAAGTTAACACATGCTTGCTAAATAGTCAAGCCATGATTAACAACAATTAATTCCGGCTAAGACCAGCCCAAGAAAAGTTTTTAAAGTTACAGGATGATCACGGGCCTGAAAGCCATGGATGCATATCCAAATATGGTTGAGATTAGGAATAATAAGAGGGAGGAGAATTTGTTGAAGAAGAGATGAGCATTGTCGAATTCGCAGCCATTGAATGGTGGTGGTGTGTCGGCTCAGCCGTCTACGGTCGACAAAAAGGTTTGTTTTTTTCGAGTATTTTAATTAGAATCAATCTAGTTACTTTTCAAGTTGTTATGATTGTTTAGTATCCATCAATTTTGTATGTGAGTAAAAGGGATTTGTTGCATTTGTATAATCTGTTATGTGATTCATGATTTTCAGGGTTATGTCTTCGCCAGTTGTATCTACCTTTTTATCAAATAATTAACACTTCTGTCAACTCAATTGCATTGAACATAATGTAATATAATCATATAGCATTGCTGAAGGGGGGCAAGTCCTCGAGAAATACTTTAGGAAAATATCGAACGATCGTTACGTCCTCAAGTCGCTTCCCTTCCGACTTGTCTTCAGTCTTCTTTTAGTAACATGTGCCAAAAAGACATGACATCCTTTTAGCATGTACTTCTGTGTTTTGGTGCACGAGATGATGTTCAAACGAGTCTCGTTTCCCCGGTCGCTTCCGTCACCATGAACAATCAACGTTTCATTTCCCTAGGGAATACGAACGATTTTCTCGACACAAACAATGCCAACTTGGTACTTTGCCAACCAATCCATACCAATTATGACGTCGAAACTACCAAGTTCTATGGGCATTAAGTCTATGTTAAATGGATGATTTAAGAAGTTTAATGTACAACCTCAAATGATAGTGTTTAACCTAATTATTCTCCCGTCAGCTAGTTCAACATCATAATAATGATCTAAGGTAGTTGGTGTGATATCAATTTAGGAGCTAAATGCAGTAGACACAAAACTCCTATCGGCACCAGTATCAAATAAGATAGAAGCATAGTGGTTGTTTCAAAGGAACGTACCCGTAACGACGCTAGAGTCCAGGTTTGTCCCTACATGGCCTACCGCATACACTTTTGCTGGAGCATTGTCATTTCCACCTGGGTTGCCTTGGTTGTTGTTCTTTAGTTTTGGACACTCCCTCTTAAAATGTCTATGGGCTCCACACTCAAAGCATGTAGCTTTCTGACCTGCCTCGGTGCCCTTTTGGTTGTTAGCAGTATTGGCATTTGCAGTACTCCTACAGACACGGGCCAAATGGCCAACTCTGTTGCACTTGTGGCATTTTGGAGCACATTGACCATCATGGTGATAGTTGCATTTAGAGCACATAGGTTTAGATCCTTCGTAAGGTTTCTTCTCACCAGAACCTGCAGCATAAGCCCTGCCAATGTTTTGCCTCTTGTTCTATTGTTGTTGGTTATCATCTTGCTTCCTTTTGTTTTCACTTTGACGTTTAGCACAAGTGCGGATCTTCTTGTCCATCACCTCAGTTGCAAATTCAATTGCATCCTGCATGGTCTTTGGCTTAGATGCCATTACACTTCCGTGAATCATGTCGGGTAAACCACCGACATACCTCTCGATTTTATCCGACTCTTCAGGGAACATCCTAGCACACATCAATGCCAGTTCCTGAAAATGTTAGTTATAGCCTACCACATCGGTACCTTTAACCTTTAGATTCCACATCTCAACCTCCAGCTTCTTAATCTCGCCCCTTGGGCAGTACTTGTCGGTCATCATCTTTTTAGGTTTGTCCAAGTCATTGCATACGCAACATCGTGACTAACAGTCCTAACGTGGGAGTTCCACCACGTTAGAGCACTTCCAAGAAGAGTATAAGTGGCAAACTTGATTTGTTTTTCCACAGTGCAGTTGCTTATACGGAACACAGTTTCCATTCTTTTAGTCCATTGAGTCAACTCGACAACTCCTTTAGTACCCTTAAAATATAGGGGTTTGTATTTCATGAAGTCTGGGTAAGTGCACTCATGAGCAAGAGGAGCTTGTCTCCTTACTCCTGTGCCTGAATCATGACTGTCTTGGCCATTCTGGCTTCTGTCAGCGTCACGTGGTGCCAGTGCATCAACAACGCCCAAGTCGATCAGTGCCTTAAGCTGGGCAGCAGTCACAGGGGTAGTGGTGGTGGTTGTTGTGGCTGGTGATGATCTTGTGGTTCTGGTTTTTGGTGCTTTCCTTGGAGGCATTTTCTTCAAATCACAAGAAAATATAATACCTGTTAGATTTCATACAAATCATAACCATGACATGACATATACATAATAAATAAAGTGAGATCACATCACACAGTGAAATATAAAACTTAATTGAAATTAACAATGATGTAGCTAAATCGACATTCATTCATAATAAATTCGATTACATACATGACATAATACATCCCTTCCATATATAACCTGGAAAACATACATGACTGGTTCGGTTACAAAATGATCACTACCATTAGGTTACAAGATGAAAATAAAACCTAGAGCCTTACTAGCCGGGAGTTACCCATAATACTTAGTAGGCTATACAACATAGCTAAGACATAACTAGATCTAAGAACTACTACTGGCCTCCTTCGGTACATCAAGATGTGCTGGATCCCTAGCAGGTCTCTGCTAACTCTGTAGTGCTGCCATCTGAGTCTGCAATGTCCTCAGCAGAGTTAGTGCCTCTGCGAGCTGTGCCTATCGTCTGTGGTCTGCAGCCCGCAAATCTCTAATCTCAGTCTGTTGTGCTAAAACCATAGTCCGTAGTGCACTAACCTCAGAGCGTGTTGTATCACTAGCATCTATAGACTACACCCAAGCCTCATGAGAAGCTCTGGTCTCACTCTTTGGTATGTGCTTAAATACACATACCCTTTACCTATTTAAACGAGCTAAAAAGACCAATAATACATGAAAAATGCATTATATTTGTGTGTTTTGTCTATTGTGTCTCGCAGGTAACGAATATTGCAGAAAAGGACAAAAACGAAGCAAAAACAACAAAACCGGGCACGAGATTGGAAAGAGAGTGAAAAAGAGCAAAAGATCAAAGCCGAAGGCACATTTATCTTTGAACCCGGCCTAAATTCTTAAAAGCTCATAACCCCGTTAGCCCTTTTAACCGTAAATGTATAAAAAGGTTTACACCGTTAGTCCATAAGGACTAACAATGTTAGTCCTTATAATATTACACCGTTAGTCCTAAAACTAACAATTCCCTAACAACACCCTTTAACCCCGTGAATCTTTAAACTTTATAACCTTACCCGACCAAACTAATTAAAACCAAGCCCAATACCAAAACCCGTCCAAATCCCAATCCTATAATAAAAGGACAAAACGACATTCAAATGGGATTACCTGTACATACGTGTTCACTCCCTCCCAATTTTCACCATAACAACACCAGGGTAAAATCACCCCAATACCTAACGCTCTCACCTCTTCTGAAAGCTCTCCTGATAAAAACATATGCAATGACATTACAAATGACACCCTGGCGATCCTAAGCACTTTGATTGGCTACAAATGCGTGGAAGTGATCCTACGGCTGAAAAGATGGATTGATGATCAAGTTTTAAATCAAGGGTTGAGATGAGAGGAGGGGGAGCGTCCCTGGACCTAGAATCATCTTCTCATGGCTATAAATAGGAGCTCTCCTCACTCAGCTGAAGATATCTAAGAGTAGGATCTAGAGTAGGAGTAGTTTAGTTTAGTGTAGGATAGTTTTTCAACTTATTTATTGCTTATTGTATTCAAGTTTTAGCTTATTGTAATCAAATTTCATCAATAAAAGTCATTGTTTCAGTTTAAATCTTTTGTGCTTTTAATTCAAGTTTTTCCTTAATGCAAATTTTCTTTAAAAATGTCTTAATTCATTTTTTTAGTCCTAGTAGCTCTCAATAAGCTCAAATAAGTCTTTAAAAGCTTATTTAAGCCTATTGATTAAGTAAATTGCATTTGGATTAAGAAATGTGGTATTAAGCTTAAATGGATGATGAGTTAGCAATGGATGAACTCATGGGTTTAATTTCAGCTTATTATCAATAAGCTAATGGTGTTTTAGAGCTTTTTAGGTCAGTCATTAATGCTTGGAAGCAGGTACCACTTTAATTTCTTTTTATTGCTTTTAAATCTGTTTTGCTTATTTCTAAACTACTTATTTGATACAGCTTATTTCTATTGCTTATTTTTTAGAAATTTGGGCTTATTCTCCTTTAATATGCTTAGTTTGAAATCTGTTTTTGCTTATTAAGTGTATATAAGTTCTGTTTTAGCTTTAAAATGCATTTGAGAAAGTTAAAGGGGTGTTTGGGATAGCAGTTTTTACTAAAACTGCCTATGCCTCTTTTGGCCATTAAGCCAAATTGTTCTAGCTTAGATTTAGTCTAATTGATAGTTATAATCAGTTTAAACATGTTTTTAGCAAGGATTTAAGGTTTTGAGCTTAATTGCAAAGTTTCATAGTTTAAAAGTAATTTTAACAGCTTATTGGTGGATTTTTCCAAATCCTCTCTTTAAGTGTTACTTTTGTGTTCAAAACTAGTTGGCATGCATTATTACTTTATTTTAATCAAGTGTCAAAAGAATTGGAGTCCTAGTTTTTAGTTTTTAGTTGTGTCAAAAAGCTAAAAAAAATCCAAAAATATGAGTAGAGTGATTGCCTTCTTTATCAGCTTATTTTCTAAGTTGATTTCTTGTTAAAAATTCTTAAAAGTAGGATTTAGGTGTTCATTAGTGGATAAACTTTAGCTATTTTTAGTTTTTAAGTTCTAGCTTAAGCTTTTTAAAGCTTGTTTTTATATCAAAAGTAGTGCTAAAAGATGTCAAAATTTCCTTTAATCCATAAGTTGTGCAAACTGTTTGGGGTCTCAATAAGTTTATCAACTTATTATGTGTACTCAACTATGGTGATTTGTGCTTATCAGGACTAGCTTTATGCTTGTGTTTAGCTTATTGTGTTTTCTTAGTACTTATCTAAGTCTAAAAAGCTCAACAGTTTAAGATAAGTCATTAAGCCTTTTATGTCTTAACTGTCATCTTATCTTAGCTTAATCCTGGCTTATTAGTCATTTTCAAAAAAAAATCTTTTACAAAAGTTGTTATTTACAGTTTATTTAGCTTTTTCAATATTTAGGTTTAAAAAATAAAAAGTTTTTTCAAAAAGGAGGGCCACAGGTTTCGAACCTGTGACCTTTCCCTTCACACTCAATGCATTTAACACACATTCCTTAACCAAACGTGCCCTTGGATCTTTTCTGTTCTACTCCCTTCCTTTTATTCTTTTAACCTTCTTTTTAGTTTTAGCTTATTAAGTCATTTTTGCTTATTTCCTGCTTATCCGTTAAGCTTATTTTCTAGCTTTCATTTTTAATAGATTCTTAACAGTCTTAGGTATTTTTTTCATTTTTCTAGATTTTTATAAATAAGTTTAGTATTTTTAATTAATTTTTTAGATTAAATTCGTTTTTAACTCATATTAAATAAAATAAAAACCAAAAAAATAAAATTCTTTTTCTGAAAATTATTTTTAGTCATTTAGGTTTTATTAAAATAAATTTGCGTTCGTAGTGGGGTTTTTATTATTAAATTTGTTGTAATGCTTAAATGTCGCGTTTTATTAATTCTCGTTTACGTTTTCGTGCTTTATTTCTTAAGTGCTTCAAATGATTTTATTGTTTACTAGTTTTAACATGTTTTATTTGTTTTCATTAGTAGAATTAGAAATCAAAATCAAAATCTTTTAAACCATTCAAATCACGCGATCACGAACCTAACCGATTCTCAATTCGCACCTCGTTGGGATACGACTCGGGAAGGTTTTGGAATTTTACTTTGGATAAAAGTAATCTTCTAGAATCCTCATGGATACTTATTACTATACTATTATTGACTAATCCTTATATATATATTTTATATATACGTATTTGGACTCAACCAATTTTTGGCGCCGCTGCCGGGGATCGAACCCGGGTCACCCGTGTGACTTTAGTATGGGGGGAGCGTCCCTGGATCTAGAATCATCTTCTCATAGCTATAAATAGGAGCTCTCCTCACTCAGATGAAGATATCTAGGAGTAGGATCTAGAGTAGGAGTAGTTTAGTTTAGTGTAGGATAGTTTTTCAGCTTATTTACTGCTTATTGCATTCAAGTTTTAGCTTATTGTAATCAAATTTCATCAATAAAAGTCATTGTTTCAGTTTAAATCTTTTGTGCTTTAAATTCAAGTTTTTCCTTAATGCAAATTTTCTTTAAAAATGTCTTAATTCGTTTTTTAGTTCTAGTAGCTCTCAATAAACTCAAATAAGTCTTCAAAAGCTTATTTGAGCCTATTGATTAAGTACATTGCATTTGGATTAAGAAATGTGGTATTAAGCTTAAATGGATGATGAGTTAGCAATGGATGAACTCATGGGTTTAATTTCAGCTTATTATCAATAAGCTAATGGTGTTTTAGAGCTTTTTAGGTCAGTCATTAATGCTTGGAAGCAGGTACCACTTTAATTTCTTTTTATTGCTTTTAAATCTGTTTTTCTTATTTCTATACTGCTTATTTGATACAGCTTATTTCTATTGCTTATTTTTTAGAAATTTGTGCTTATTCTCCTTTAATATGCTTAGTTTGAAATCTGTTTTTGCTCATTAAGTGTATATAAGTTCTGTTTTAGCTTTAAAATGCATTTGAGAAAGTTAAAGGGGTGTTTGGGATAACAGTTTTTACTTGAAGTAAAAACTGCTTATGCCTCTTTTGGCCATTAAGCCAAATTGTTCTAGCTTAGATTTAGTCTAATTGATAGTTATAATCAGTTTAAACATGTTTTTAGCAAGGATTTAAGGTTTTGAGCTTAATTGCAAAGTTTCATAGTTTAAAAGTAATTTTAACAGCTTATTGATGGATTTTTCCAAATCCTCTCTTTAAGTGTTACTTTTGTGTTCAAAACTAGTTGGTATGCAATATTACTTCATTTTAATCAAGTGTCAAAAGAATTGGAGTCCTAGTTTTTAGTTTTTAGTTGTGTCAAAAAGCTAAAAAAATCCAAAAATATGAGTAGAGTGATTGCCTTCTTTATCAGCTTATTTTCTAAGTTGATTTCTTGTTAAAAATTCTTAAAAGTAGGATTTAGGTGTTCATTAGTGGATAAACTTCAACTGTTTTTAGTTTTTAGGTTCTAGCTTAAGCTTTTTGAAGCTTGTTTTTGTATCAAAAGTAGTGCTAAAAGATGTCAAAATTTCCTTTAATCCATAAGTTGTGCAAACTGTTTGGGGTCTCAATAAGTTTATCAACTTATTATGTGTACTCAACTGTGGTGATTTGTGCTTATCAGGACTAGTTTTATGCTTGTGTTTAGCTTATTGAGTTTTCTTAGTACTTATTTAAGTCCAAAAAGCTCAACAGTTTAAGATAAGTCATTAAGCCTTTTATGTCTTAACTATCATCTTATCTTAGCTTAATCCTGGCTTATTAGTCATTTTCAAAAAAAGTTCTTTACAAACATTGTTTATTTTACATTTCTTATTTAGCTTTTTCAATATTTAGTTTTAAAAAAAAAAAATTTTTTTCAAAAAGGAGGGCCACAGGTTTCGAACCTGTGACCTTCCCCCTTCACACTCAATGCATTTAACACACACTCCTTACCAAACTGCCCTAGGGAGTCTTACTTCTGAGTTCTACTCCCTTACCTTATATTCTTTTCAACCTTTCTTTTTAGATATTTACGCTTATTAAGTCATTTTATGCCATATTTTCTACTTATTCGTTAAGCTATATTTTTTATTTAGAGCTTTCATTTTTAATAAATTCCTTAGCATGTCTTAGGTATTGTATCTACAATTTTCACCAGATTTTTATAAATAAGTTTAGCGTTTTTTTAATTAATTTATCTTTATATTCAAATTCGTTTTAACTAAAATTCAAAATATCAATAAAAACCAAAAAAAATAATAAAAATTTCTTTCTGAAAATTATTTTTAGTCATTTCATAATTTATTAAACAAATAAATTTGCGTATCATATGGGGTTAGAATTGATGTAATGCTTAAAATGTCGCGTTATTAAAGCCCCGTTTTACTGTTATATTCGTGCTTTATATTCTTTAGAGATGCTTCAAATGCTTTTATTGTTCTACTTGATTTTAACATGTATTATACTTCGTTTTTCATTTAGTAGAATTAGAAAATCAAAAATCAAAATCTTTTTAACCATTCAAAACCACTCTGAGTCAAACGAAACCTAACCGATTCTCCACTTCGCCACCTCGTTAGGATACGCTCGGAAGAGGTTGGAATTTTTTACTTTGGATAAAAGTAATCTTCTAGAATCCTCGCGGATACTTATTACTATACTATTATTGACTAATCCTTATATGTATATATATTTTATATATACGTATTTGGACTCAACCACTCTTCATAAGTCTAGCCGTGCGAGCATGGGCGCGTCTATCTCTACATAGAAAGTTGAGCTGACCGCTCATCAATGATCTATCATCTTGTGCATCGTACCTAACAGTCATGACAAAATTGGTCATCCTCTGACCCAACTCTGCCACATCAGTCACTGGTATCTCCTCTGCAATCTCATCTGGATCCACCCACACGTCAGTAATCCCGTAACCTATCTCTCTATCTGGGTCGCGTCTAATCTTGGCATCCAAAGTGCCAACAAAACCATAATCTGCTCTAAAGCCTCCAGTAGGCCTAGCAGTAGGAGCAGATGAACACTCCCCGACCTTATATTTGGGACCGGGAGCAATGCACAACCTCTTTCAAGGCGGTAATGTAACCTCAGGAACATCCGCTCTATAGTCAGTAGAGGGTAGAAGCAAAGGTGGTGATGATGTAGGTAATGTTATAGGTAAAAGTAGTGGTGTCCCTGATGGTGGTGTCTCTGATCGAGGTGCTAAGATGTAGGTGGATGGTGCAACAGCTCTCATCATGGCCATAGATGCCCTGGTATGTGGAAGTATAATAGGTAGTGGATGGGAAATATATGGTAACTCGGCTCTCAACCGGATCATAGCAGCTCTATAGCCCAAAGGGTGGGTAGGACTAGCAGGTAGTGGTGAAGGTGATATAGGTAATGGTGATGATGCTGGTAGTGGTGAGGATGGTATCTGCGGTAGTGGTGATGAGTATGATGTAAGTGGTGATGATGGCGGAGTAGATATAGCAAGTAGTCTGTCAACCTCTGCCTCAGACGGGAATGGAATAGGTGTCTAAGCTCGAATAGACATCCTGGTAGTGGTACGATATGTGGGTGGTGGGACGGAGTCGGCCGGAGCTAGGTGCTCCTCATCCTCCTCATCATCCTCGTCCTCGTCCTCGTCCTCTTCATCAGCATCGTCTCCGAAGGACTCCTCCTCCTCATCATCATCTCTGTCAGTAGGGTAATCAGCTGGATCCTCCTCCTCCGGATCCTCCTCGGGATCGAACTCAGTAATATAACCCGGTGAATCAGCAATAGGTAAGACAGCAGTAGGCAGTGGCTGCTCCTCAGCTGGAAGCACATCATCCTTAGTGGCATAAACTCTGGGTATGCAGGCTCTGGAACAAAATCTGGTGGAGGTGGCTCCTGCATAGCGGCCTCTACATATGCATAAGGGTCCTCTGGAATCATGAGCAGTCCATCATATCCGTGTATAATGACTCCCGGAGATCCTATATCTGACAGATCCTCGAACGGACTAGATACCTCCGTGTAAGTAATCGTGGAATCCTCTGAATCCGACATGACAAAATCTGAAAATCAAAAGTAGCTTATATAAGTATTGATATAAGACTCTTATTGTAATATACATAATATATTATAAACACGTATATCAATCATGAATGCATCTAGTCTAACCAACTAATGCAACAACTAGTGTATGTATGTCCCGTGAAAACCCCTTTGTATGAATGCAATGTTTGAAAACGGTTATAGTCCAAGTAAAAATATTTGACCTGGTTCTTTATAACCTAGGCTCTTGATACCAATCTGTAACACCCCCAAATTGGGTCGCAGCGGAATATGGGTCTGGGGCTGGTACTTCATAGATCAATAGCACAAGATATATATGAGAACGACCATTTAAAAGTCGTTTAAAACCGATACATTGGATTTAACAAATTGTTTGTAACAAAAGCTCGAAGCTTCACTTGTTCATTGTTTAAAATACAAAAATTCTAGTCCATAACAAATATATCCCCAAAATGTAATGTGACCAACTCTTTAATGCACATGACTCCAAAATATAACCACCAATGTATCCCTTGCCTTGTACCTCATTGACCTCCTGAGAAAATATTGCTTTAAAACGTCAACAATAATGTTGGTGAATTCATAGGTTTGTAAAATGTATAATGTAGGACCACAAGATTTCCCCATGATAATGCAACAGATGCAAACATCACTAAATGTAATTACGTTTCCTTAAGCTCATGACACTGAAGCTCGACATGTATGAATTGCAATATAAATTTCCGACATTGCCCGTGATGATGTTCTAACCCGTAACATCCCAAATCCGACATGGTATACGTTCGTTGTTCGGCATACCGGCACAATGAGCAGGACTCACCCGAACGGGGATGTCAATCCCAAATAGATCTATTTATAACATTCGCGCTCACAACAAGTAATTGACAGTTCATGATAATAGGCTCAGAGGGTTATTGCTACTTAGGCAAACACGTAATCGTTAAAATGTACACTTGCGTCCAATTTGTAAAACATGCATATGTTTCTCACCCCAAAACTTGTAAATCATTATAAATGTAAAACGTGGGGCTATGAACTCACCTCGAGTGAATGAATCAATAAAATATATCAGATGCGTGAAAAACGTCACGTAAGTGTCCGAGTGCAACCTAATTAATTATAGGTCGTACGAGTACTAAGTACTTTGAATAACTAATACCGTATATAAATCTATATAGCTACATCATCATCTAATTGTAATTGAGAAATAATATTTATAAAGTTAAAATGTTTATAAATACTACCTTAGTAAAAATGTCGTAACTTTATCGTTTTAAGACGGTTTTGAACGTTCTTTATGTCCACGCTCTCGTATTTAAAAGATATATCAGAATATTACATTTTAATATTTTTAACTCTCTGGTGAACAGTGATTTTTACTGTTCATGAACTTTATAAAATTATTTTTATAAATTTAATTATCGTAATTCTCGTAAAAGTCATATCTTATTCGTTTTAACTCCGATTTTAGTGATTCTTTCCAGCCGTCTTCGTAATTAAAAGTTCTATCTAACTAAAATATTTTCCAAAAAGTTGCTGAGATGAACAGTACTTTATTTTTATAAAAGTATTTATTATCGTAAACGTGAAAAATCTATAACTCCTTCGTTATTGATCAAATAATTATGATTCTTAATGTTTTAGAATCCTAAAAATATGTACTTTCTGTGAAAAATAATCATATATTTTTATCATATGTGAAAAGAAATAAGTTTTTATAAAATTCCTTTTATAAAAGCATTTATTATCGTAAAACTTGCAAATGGCGTATTTTCTTCGTCATGACATGTAGTATTTTATAAAAACATAAAATAAATACCTTATTTTTGTAATTAAAACAGAATGTTTGGATATTTTGGTTAAAATGTGTTTAAAACTTGTTTTTATAAGTGTTTAGTCTAGTAACTTTGTTACAAGTCCTCTACAACACTTTGTACTACAAGTCTCATGTATCTTAGGTCCTTTAGTCCATCATTTGTCCAAGAATATCAAGTCTTTACTTTTATTCATTTGTAACTTTAATAAGTAAACTTTTAAACCATTAATTTATATACACTTTTTATAAATTAACCACCACTTGTATAATGTTTTTACTTCCATTCCAACATAATCTTAACATCAATATAACATATGACAAAGTATATCAAACTATGATCAAGTGTAAAAATCCATTTTACATGTTAATATATTTCCTAGATGGTGATTTACTATATAAACATTATATACACATAAATTTATAAATATAAAGAGTGTAGGGTTTTTAGATGACCTTATGATGAAGTATGATGAAGAGTATCAAGTTCTAAACCCTAGTTTAAAATCAAAACCCAAGCTTCCAACTAATTTCCAATGAAACCCTAATCTTGCACCTTTCTTGATTTACCCTTTAAAACACTAAACCAAGTCTTCAATATACCTTAGGATACCTTAGATATAATGTTAGATCACTTGGATACTTGGTAAATAAAATTGTATGGATTGTGTAAGGGTGTTTGTGTTTAGCCGTGGCTAGGGAGGAGAGAACAAGAGAGATGAGTGAAGTTTTCTACTAAGGAAATGAGTTGTGTGTTTTTCTTACTAGTATGCATGTATATATATACCAAGGGATAGTCCAAGTTACTATTAGGAAAGTCAAAACTATGAACCAAGGGGGAGGGGGTGGACGGCTAGACAACAAAGAGTGAAACAAGGAAGAATTTTGGTCAATTACACTAGTCATGTACTTAGGTTTAATTAGTTCTATGTTGTACAAGTTCTAAGTTGGTAAATTGTGTGCTAAATGTCCCCTTGGGACTACATTACATCCGAAAATTAGGGAGGGGAGGGCTAGGAAATATCTTTGATCTTTTCTGGTAATATCTTGCATTACTTGAAGTTTAAATGTGTATAGATTAAGTGTAGACTTGAATACTTGTAAATTGTATATTTTGGTTTGGTTCCTTTATGTAAAATTTGGCCAATATGATAACATGGGTGAAGTTTAATAAAAACTTTGAGTATTGGGTATAATAATGGGTATTTGTTGAAGCGTCGATAAGTTTTGGTGGTTTCGTGAATGCCTAAATGTATTTTATCGCGAAACATAAACACTTTACGTAACCAATAAAAAAATAAAATATGTAAAGTTAATAATTATCCTCCAAATAATTATCTAACACTTGCTTGACGTAAACCTTTAATTGTTTGATGCCCGTTTACGTTGAATGGCAATTTTTAGCTTACGCGATTTAACTTAACGATTAAAATTAACAGCAAACGCGTACTTGACTAAAAATAAATAGTGAAATAAATGACGTCGTAAAATGAACTAAAAACACAGGGTGTTATATTATTAGTAGTTAAAGTCGGTTAAATCCGAACAGTCACAACCTTTCACCAAAAGACATGCTGGTTGGGTTTTGGCGAGAAAAACTGGGAAGTCCACTCATACCCCAGCAACCCTGCGTCTTTGTCGTGGTCGAAAACACATTAGCTCAACGAGTGTGTACTCCACACTTCCCTAACTCGTATCCGAGCCTAATATGAAATCCCATTGGCCTCCTGTAAATCATAATTACCTAAAATAGTTGATGACACTAAAATCAGCAACAAATGTTAGGGTGTGTTTCGGGTAACGAGAATGGGCAAATGATTATTGGAATGATAAGTGATACAATTGATGATATCAATGTCATCAAGTATCTACTTTTGTGTAATTAATATTATATTACTGAGACCATACAATTTTGAGGTACGGAGTGCACGCTTGTATAAAATAATAACTTGATTCAGATCGACTGTATGACAAAGTTTATGACAAAAAAATTGTCATTGAGCTTTTGCCAATTGTAATAGATGTGATTATTCTTAATAGTAACATAAAAATGTCACTAATGGAGTGTCACTATATTATATATGAAAATTGGTTACTTTCCACAAAAAGGTGTAACAATACACGAAGGGTTGTGACTATTTATCAGAAGTCACATTGTCTATTATATATACACATCATTTTGGTATTTCGTTAAGAGATGAACAATCATAACAACACATACAATAATCTACATGTTTTTGCTCTCATTCTTGTGCATAGAATTTAAGTGTGTTCTTGTCTTATCCCATAAACGAATTTTGTGTAACCCGAGGCACCAAATATAGTCGAAATATTATATTCGGAAAGTTAATTATAAACAATTCAAGAACTATCCAAGCAATCTTTGATTATCGCGCCCTAATACCAACAAACATTTAACACATTGATACTGGAATCAAATACCAAAATGAAATCCTAAATCCAACATATCTCATATGAGGCAAGAGAGGTGCCTTTAAACCTATTCCTTGACTTTTGTTATTATCCACATGACCTATTCTCTCTAACTTGTGCAATTGATGAAGCCATGTCCTACCTTGTGAAATTTGATACCAAACAAAAATATTAAACCAAACAAAAATATTAAATATAATACCTTTACATTCAATAGTGATTAAAAAATGCATATCAAACGCACTCTTGGCGTTTAATCTGTAGGTTTATGAATGATGAAATAAGTTGCTAGCGAATAGTAATTGTTTGTTTTAAGTGGGTATGCATAAACAACCTTGTGTTGTAATATATATATATATATATATATATATATATATATATATATATATATAAGAAGGATTTCTAGCCACACATTTTAAATAGGAAAGAGAATTTTAGGGGAGATGCATGCATTTTTATAAGGTGCAATGATAATGTGTGGTTGTGGTTTCCTTTTTATATTCTCATTATAAGTTTCTTCTCATTTGATTCCTTACTTTATATATATATTATTATTGTTTATATACATTCTATATATATATACATATATACATATATACATATATATATGTTATATATATATGTTGTGTATGATTCACCTATATATATATTTAATATATCATTTTCTTATATATCTCATTGTTAACCTATTGATGACGCTTAAATTATATATGTTTTTACTCGTATTATCCGTACTTTTTTGCTTATTATTTGGTTGATTTTATGAACTTTTGGTAGTTAAATGGTTAAAATATGTTTTCAGGTTTAGGAATAGCGGAGTAAAGAAAAGTGAGGAAAAAGATAAAGAAATGAATAAAAATGCACATACGAAGAATTCCCGACAAATGCACGTCTCATGGAGTCTATTTGAGAAGAAAAAGTCATGAAGTAATTTGATACGTGCTTGAAGTTAAAGACCAAGTCTAAAGAAGAACAACTAATGTCTCCATTAATTATGCATACACGTTTGAGTCATTTCATGCACGTTAGAATTTAGTTGCTAGTCTCATGCATAGTGGTCCACCCACTCACTTGTCTTCCTATGTTTTGTTTAGTTCCTTAAATTTAGCACATGCATTATGCAACTGTTTCCTATATATAGTATTGTAATTTAGTTCATGAAGAAGAGAAGAAAAAATAAAATAGAAAAGTTTAGTTCAAGAGTAGTTGTAGTCAATAGTTATAGAAACCGATTCGAGATGGTTATTCTCCTTCTAAACTAACTATTGACTACAACTACTCTTGAACTAAACTTTTCTATTTCATTTTTTCTTCTCTTCTTCATGAACCAAATTACAATACTATATATAGGAAACAGTTGCATAATGCATGTGCTAAATTTAAGGAACTAAACAAAACATGGGAAGACAAGTGAGTAGGTGGACCACTATGCATGAGACTAGCAACTAAATTCTAACGTGCATGAAATGACTCAAATGTGTATGCATAATTAATGGAGACATTAGTTGTTCTTCTTTAGACTTGGTCCGTATCAATACTTCATGCCTCAAAACGAGCCTTGTCCTCAAGGCTCATTGTTCTGTACCTCAGGTCAAGTGACTTCCAAGGTGGTTCTAGTTCGGTTTGGAGAAAAACAAAGGCAGGTGGTTTGCACTGGTATCCCGCGAAGTAATTCAACAGATTCTTGAAACAAAGGTTTTCAACACGCATTTGTTTCATCTTCATGGGGCTTAAACACTTGATCATATGTGTACTGGAAACCGGGGCAAGAGACGTTATCATGGGTGAAATTTTCAGTGGCGATTTGATGTCGGTAAAACGAGAGGATGTTTCATTAACGACCTCAGTTGTGGTCTTGGTGTGGTCGTTTTGGTGTTATCGCTGTGATCGTTGGACTCATTTGTGGTAATGGTTATAGTAACCTTGACAATGGTGGTGCTGTTGTGGGTTGTGATATTTTCTATGTTGGTAACAGGTGATGAGGCGATGAGAAACTCATCCTTGGTTTTGCTAATAGTAGCCAATGGCTGTGCATTAGCGATTGTAAGTTCTTTGTTGATAAGTTAGAGTTTGGCTGTCGATGCGGCTAGTTGTTCGTTGTGTAAGGTGTTGGTAGTGATAAGTTTCACGACGTTCTTGGCCATGAAGGCCATGGACTCTTCGATTGATGAAGGCATAGTATGTTGGAATGAAAGCACCATTGATAGAAAGTGATTCGAGATGGTTATTCTCCTTTTAAACTAACTATTGACTACAACTACTCTTGAACTAAACTTTTCTATTTCATTTTTTCTTCTCTTCTTCATGAACCAAATTACAGTACTATATATAGGAAATAGTTGCATAATGCATGTGCTAAATTTAAGGAACTAAACAAAACATGGGAAGACAAGTGAGTGGGTGGACCACTATGCATGAGACTAGCAACTAAATTCTAACGTGCATGAAATGACTCAAACGTGTATGCATAATTGATGGAGACATTAGTCGTTCTTCTTTAGACTTGGTATTTAACTTCAAGCACGTATCATAATTGCTCCCAAGACTCAAGAAAAATAGTTTGGCAACTTTGAAGTGAAGGAAATAAGTGGATATCAAGAAAAGAAACAACCGACGACTCAAATGAAAAAGAAAAACGCACGCGCATGAAAAATCCCTTTATCCTCGTGGATGGTGCTCTAATCACCTAGGAATCATAACCACGAGGTTTGAAGCCTAACCACGGAAATTCTCTAACCACGCGGTTAGACCCCAAAACGTGGCGGTTAGACGCAAGATAGCTGGAAAGTTGCAAATGAATGGTTTTAACCCCCTCATTAAACAAGCTCGATCATTTCCTAATCATAGCTCGTGGAGGACATTTTTGCTTGGGGAATAAGTGTTTTAAAGCCTATATAACAATGCATTTGGGTTAGAACACGTGTGACAAAATATACAATGATTAACCTTACACCCTGAGGTTATTTTCAACATTTTTATACTCCCAAAAGACTTTAAGATTCTTCCGTTTTTAGTGTGGTACTCGGGTTAGCAAGGAAGATAGTTGATACTATATTACGGGTGGTTAGGAAAAGGGTTGTCGATTGGAGGCGTGGGAAGTACTCTAACTTCTCATTTCTTTGCTTAATTGTATGGGAAAATTCTCAAAATGCCCCATGACCTTAGTGATTTTGCCAAAATGCTCTATGCGACTTTGAAAGTCCCTAAATGCCCCATGCGACTTAAACGACCTATGCGACTTGTGCAACCCCTAAAAAAATTACCAAAATACCCTTATTTTCCAATGATTAGATGTACTTTTTTTGTTTTAGAATAGGGGTATTTTGGTAAATTTGTCAGAGGTTGCATAAGTCGCATTAGTCGCTTAAGTCGCTTGGGGCACTTAGGGACTTTCTAAGTCGCATAGGGGATTTTTAACAAAATGACCAAGGTCATGGAGCATTTTGAGAATTTTCCCTAATTGTATTTCATAGGTAAACTTTGTTTCTTATTCAAGATGTTGAACGATTTGTGTTACTTTGGTATTTGTTTTATAATGAAATTTAAAATGAAGTGATTTTTGTTTACTTGCGTACGTAGAATCATGTAAACTGCTAATACATAGTGTTTGGATTTCTTGTCATAATGAAACTACGATTTTCTTAACGAATTTGTATAAATAACAACTTGACCATATCTTTATTATGTCTTCAATTCTTATTGTTGATTGTTCTTATTCAAGTATGCTTAGCTAATTCATCTAGGGTTTATTTGGGAATGCATGAAACTTGTCATTAATTTATTAGATCTTATTGTTTTCTTATTGATGTTGTAGATCCTCTATATTCATCCTTAATGCGTGACAAATTCAATGAGTTTAATTTATTATAGTTTATAATTATTGTTTCCTATTGTTTTTTGTTGATGGGTGTGCGCGTTAGGCTCTAGAAAACTAGCTCCTTAATTGTTTGCAAAGACGTCTAGTGAAACGCGATTGTGTAAAAAGGATACCATCGGTAACATTCTTCATACTACCTTACCCCTAATATGATTGATCCCTCTTAAGTGTTTTAATGCATGTAATGTACTCTTAGGAGCCTTGTAATAGTCTTCATACTACCTTACTTGTGCGTTGCCTTAACGAAATATTACATAGATGGTGGGTTCATGCAATTTGTTCATGAATTAGGAAATACTTACACATTGCATCGCAAGGGTCATAAAGCAATAGATAGAATTGAATAGATAGCAAGAAGTAGTGCATCCTAGGTAAATTCGCTTCATTGTATAATTGTTTTCTAGTTTATTTTATTTCTTGCAATTAGGAGTAGTTATTAGCTAAATCAAAACCCCTTCAAACCTGAGATTTTACCTGCTCTTATAAAATATAAAAATACAAAAATAATCTTCTTTCAACCCCTAGACCTTAGTTACATTTAATTCGAGCCTTCACACGTTATTCCCCTAGAGAACGAAAGCAACCCCTCGAGTCCTTGCTATACTACACTGTAACGATTAGGTACTATGCATAGGGAGTTGTAAAACCTGTTGCGTTTACAACGACCGCATCAAGTTTTTTGCGCCGCTGCCGGGGAATAGTATAGTTTTTGAATTTTATTTAGCTTAGGTCTACTCGCTTGATTCCTATCAAGTAAGATTTTACTTATGTCAATTAACTTTCTCGTAGTCTATCTTTTCTTTGTGTTATTTGTTTTGTAATTCCCACTTAATTATTCTATTCTTTATTATGGAGAACGCGAATCCATTTGTACCCATCCCACCAAACGGACTCCACGCTAGGATCACCCAAGAGCTCAATGAGCTCCGTGCAATATCAGCCATGATCGATTCTCACCTTAAAAGAGTTGACCATACAATGCTACCCAATGAAATTGACATGGATGACTTGGAGTTCGAAGATGAATTAATTGTTACACCCCTTGTTTCTCCCTTCTTGGACTCAGATGATAAGTCAGACGATGGGGAAGTTGTAATCAATATCAAACTAATACCAAGAACACTAAGATATGCACTCAACCAACCTCCCCACGTGCTCTTTTATTACCAATGAATGTACAAGAAGACTACTCCCCAAATAGGTTATAGCCAAACGATTACAAAAGAAAAGATTAATCCCCACTAGGTGGATCTTAATCAAACTCACTACAAATCACTCTAACACTCACATATTACAAGATCAAATATGAATGATCTTGAATACAAGACTAAGACAACTATCAGAATGATAACAATACAAAACTAGACCAGATAATGAAGAAGACGAAATTTTGAGAGAGAAATACAACTGAAAATAATGAGATGATCAAACCCTAGAAGCTGTGATGACTATATATAGCCAACATTTCCACAAGAGCCCTTGAACTTCTACTCAGCTGATAAAACTTGACCAAATATGAACAAGGCATAAACTTTTTTGATAAATGGCAAGAGAAGCCCCTCTGACTTAAGTTGACTTATATCCTTTAACATCCCCCCTCAAGCTGATGTGTCAACAAGCTGCTTGCCTTTTTTTTCCTCAACTTAACTTTGCTTACTCCTTCACCTGCAAACATATCAAAAAGACCAAGTTCCTTGCAAAACAACCTATGCTGAATAACTCCCAAACATTTTGTAAAAACATCAGCAGTTTGAAAATCAGTATGAATTTTAAAGTCTTGATAATTCCAGCTGAAACTTTTTCTCTCAGAAGGTGAACATCTAATTCAAAATGTTTCTCAACGCGCATGCGAATATACGCACCACTCTCCGCTCAACATCAGCAGTAACGAAATTATCATATAGCGCTCACTGTATGCCACGTGACCGCACTTTTTCTCTCAGAAGGTGAACATCTAATTCAAAATGCTTTGTTTTTTCATGAAATACAGGATTAGCAGCTATTTGAATAGCTGAGCTATTATCACAATATAAAGGAACATGATACAAATCTTTCAAACTAAGACTATGTAATAGATTTCCCAACCATAACCTCACATGTAGTAGAAGCCATGCTTCTGTATTCAACTTCAGAAGAACTTATTAAAAGAGTGGCTTGTTTCTTACTTTTCCAAGAAACAATAGAATTTTCTAAAAAAATACAATATTTAGTAACAGATTTTCTAGTCTTTGGACACTTAGCCCCGTCTGCATCAGCATATGCTCTGAGTTTTAAATCAGAGCATTTGTTAAATTGCAGACCAAGACTAGGTGAACCCTTCAAATACCTCAACACCCTTAAAGCAGCCTTAAAATGAGACTGTAAAGGACTATGCATATGTTGACTAAGAAAATGCACCACATAACTGATATCAGGTCTAGTATGAGTAAGATAGAAAAGTTTCCCTACTAGCTTTTGATAACTAGTGAAATTATTGAGAAA
>BQNB010034177.1:0-51795 GCA_026074375.1 Tanacetum coccineum
CGTTAAGATTCCCGTTTTGCGTTTTTAGGTAAAACTTTGTCTTGGCTTAAGTGTTTTTTTAGTTTTTGCCTTAGTTTTCCCGTAGTTTTAAATAACCAATCACAATCTTTTTCCATTCAAGCATCGATTCTTAAAACGACTCTCGACTTTCAATTGCATTCCTCGTTGGGGAAACGACCCGGGAATCATACTCCCGGATTACTATAATTCAGATTTTTTGATTCTTACCCTCTTATATTTATATATTTATATAAGTATTTTATATTTATATATTATATATTTTAAAAGGTATAGTCAATCTCAATCAGTTTTTGACGTCGTTGTCGGGGAGGAGTGTATCCGATTGTTGAAGCCGTTTGAAATTTTTTGTTTGAAGATCCTTCCGTTTGAAGTTATTTTGTTTATTTTCTTATAAAAAATGCAAAAAGATTTTTCTTTTATTTATTATAATTATAATATAAAAACAAAAAGAAAAAAAGAAAAAAAAAATCAAAAATATAAAAACAGTATCCATAAAAAAATTATCAAGTTGGTATAAGAACACCAACATATAATACTTTCAACTGAAGTATTATCCATTAATAAGTTCCCGAACTAAAGATCAAAAACTTACCTTTTGTGTCTCTCGCAAGGTACGGCTCACCTTTGAACCCCCTTTGTGCGTTTTTCTTTTAGAGAGTTACCGAGAAGCGAGTTGATTATTAGGTTTAAGTGTCTTATCTCATTGTTCGTATTTAAAATTAATTGTGAATACATTGTTGAAAAAAAACTAAAAAAAACCAAAAAATTAGTAGAAATTTTCTTTTTACATTTTAGTGCATGCGCACTCGTTCTCAATCTCGTAATTCTAACCGTCAACAACAACAAGTCAACCCGACTTTTGTTGAACCATTTAATCTTGTGGAACCAATTGAAAATCAAGCTCCTCCCGTAGTTACGATGGACGATACTCGTACTATGGCTCAATTGCTCGAAGCACCCACCGTGGGTTACGAGGATGCCATCGTTGTGCCCGAGATCACCACGGACAACTTTGAGCTTAAGCACGGTTTGCTTACCCTCGTTCAAAACAAACAATTTTTCGGACATGACAAAGAAGACCCTCATGCTCACATCCGTTATTTCAACAAGATCACTTCTACGATGAAGTTCCCGAACGTCCCGAGTACGTCGGTAAAGCTTATGCTTTTCCCATTTTCCCTCGAGGGTGCCGCCCGGATTTGGCTTGAAAAAGAACCCCCTCGATCGATTCTCACATGGGATGATCTTGTTTTGAAATTCATCAACAAATTTTTCCCTCCTTCCAAAACAACAAATCTTCGAAATGAAATCACGAGATT
Source organism: Tanacetum coccineum (assembly GCA_026074375.1). NCBI lineage: Eukaryota > Viridiplantae > Streptophyta > Magnoliopsida > Asterales > Asteraceae > Tanacetum > Tanacetum coccineum. The sequence goes on from BQNB010034177.1 coordinate 1,341, forward strand.
TCAACAAAGATTTGATGAAACTTTCTACGAGGCATGGGACCGATTCAATGATCTTCTTCGGGCATGCCCACATCATGGATTTTCGGAATTACATCAACTCGATACTTTCTATAATGCTTTGAACTCTAATGATCAAGATTCGTTGAATTCCGCCGCGGGTGGTAACTTTTTGGATAAAATGCCTCGGGATTGCCTAAGAATCATTGAGAGCAAATCCAAAGTTCGTAATTCACGTAACAAACCCTGTTGCGTTGCCACAGTGAGTTCGACCTCTTCCACCCACCCTCGTATCATCCCCAGATGTTGCCGAACTTAAAGATAAGGTGAGAAAGCCTTATCTTCTCGATAACGAAATACCAAACCTCGAAGCTCCCGCACAACCTGGACAAACGGTCGAGAGAAAGTTGAGTTACTTGAAGGTAGAGAGCTTATTCATACTGAAACTTGTATCCCGCCACCACGCGATGGCAAACGTCATATTGTGACAAAATTCAAGAGTACGTTTCCTAAGCCGCCGCAACTAATTTCAATCAAGGAAACGATACCGTTTACCGAGAGCCCCGATTAGCTAATCAAATTCGACTCCCCGGTTTTGTCCTTCCCTATCAAAACAAAACCAAGAAATAACCAAAATCGTTACCAGAAAAGACTAAAAATGCGGGGGGGAATAATAATAAAACCAAAGGCCATATTTATACGAGCCGCCACGCGGGTTCACCAAGCGTCACCTTTACCAAGCTCCCGCTCCGCAAACACAAGGTGTTACAAAGACCGATATTAGTAAAGCTACGTCAAGGCTAATGATAGCGGTTATAGAGAAACATGCAAGACCAAAACCTACAACTTCATAATGAAACTAACCAATTTAAACGGAACTGCTTCCAATTCGTGAACTTCCAATACCACTTCTAACTTCCGGGCTCGAGATCTCTCCCTAGTAATAACCATTACTCAACCTGAAGGTAGAATTTGAAGGGTATTACCACCCAAGACGGTGTTTTGCTTATCAAGACCCACACGATTCCTAACTACTTCTTCCTTCTCCTCCTAAAGTAGTGGAACGTGAAACCGATGGTGACAAGGACAACGGTGGTCCCTACTAATAAATAACTGAAGCAACCAAATACGTCCAACCTCCGGTTGTCCAAGTTCAACCTCAAGTCCCAAATTATGAACCTGTGTTACGTATACTACCCGTTAGTTGCTCGCCGATGCTTAACTTGAAACCGTCAATTCCGTATTCTTCGAGGCGAAATGATGAACAGTGCGCAGTGAAAAAGCTAACGACCAAATTGAGAAATTCTACCGAAATCTTTAGAGATTTGAGTTTCGAAATTAGCTTAACGGATGCTATTTGAATTCTTATGCCAAAATTTGTCCTCAAACTTTTAAAGCTTTAATTAAAACAAAGAAAAATTAAGTGAAATGGCTAGAACCCGTTGAATGAGCATTGTCGGCGGTCATCCTCAACAATTACCCGAAAAACGTTGAGACCCCGCAAATTACACATACCGTGAGATTTTTCCCGGAATGGATGAGTGCTTAGCCTTGCCGAATCTTGCGCTAAGCAAAAATCTCATCCATTAATCCTATGGAAAAAGTGCTTTCTCTTTCGAGCTCACTCCTCACTCTTGTATACTCTTGAACTTGCGTGAGCCGTCGATTTCTGATTCGGATTTGAAACTAAACTTTAAAAATATAAATAAATATATGTTTATAATACTTATAACTATATAATAGGATCAAAAATCCACAATCCAATGAAACCGAAGTAGTATATTGTTCTCGGGGTCGTAGTACAACGAGGATAATTGGAAAGTCGAGTAGTCGTTTGATATTTATGTTTCTTAAATGGAAAAGATAGGGATTGGATTTTTAAATCTACGGACAAAAATAATTGCAATCTATACTAAGAAGTGAGAAAGGCACACAAAATTATACTAAAAACGTAAACGGAAATCTAAAAGTTGACACTTAAAAAACTAATTTCTAAAATATTACCCTAAAATGATTTTTTTCACTTTTAATAGACTCTCAAGTAACTAACAAAGTAAAGATTACAAGAAAACTAGTAACTAAACGGAAACGAAAACGGAGTTGATTTGAGCTTTAAAACACAAAAAACGTGAACGGGAACGAATCTCGTTCTTTAAAAATGAAATTTTTGCAAAAATGAACCTACGAAAGCAATTCTATTTTTCCTAGATACTATATGATAAAAGAAATTTTTTTTTAAAAAGAATTATATTTTTTTAACTTTTTTATATTTTTTTATGAATTAAAAACGATTTTAAACTAAATAAAAGATTAAAAATAGTAATCTTAAATGAAAAATTCTGAAAAAATAAGGAAAAGTAGATTGAAGGATGTTGGTTCTATGAAAATTAAAAGCTGGAAAATAAAGCTTATAAATAAGCTGTAAATAAGCCAAACGAGCTTATTAGCTAAAAAAGAAAAAGAAACTATAAAGATTTGATAAAGCAAGATGTGAATGGATGAACTATTGTAGCAAAGTGGTTATTGTGTGTTTGTGGTGTGTCGTGTGTGCAAAGGAGGAGGTCCAGGGTTCGAGCCTGGGCCTTTTCTTTTTATAAAAACTTTTCTTTTAAAACTTGTAAAACTTAGAAAAATAAGCAATATTAAAAAAGGTACTTTTTTACAAAACTTAAAATAAGCAGAAAAATAAGAAAAGAAAAGTGGTAGTTGGGCTTATATAACTAAGGCCTAAGAGTGCTTAATTGTTAAGGCCTTTTAGGTACAAATAAGCAAAGCAAAATGCAAAATAAGCACAAACATCTAATTAACTAAACCTAATAAGCAAGAATGAACATAAATAAGCTCGCAAGGACAGGCCAATAAGCAAGAAATAGCAATAAGCACTTAAGGGTAAAATGCCTACACAGCAGCCTAGGGGCACTCTTTGGGGCTTATTTTTAAGCCACTTAGAGGGTCCTAATGGCTTAATCAGCTATATGGGCTTAAAGCCTGACCTATGGTCTACTAGAATCAGCAAAGATAACAAATTTTGAAAACCAAATGAGCCTTGAAATGGGCTTATGAAATCTGTTGTTTACAAAGATGTTCACTTTTTTTGATTTCTCAAAATGATAAAGGGTATAAGCAGACCTCAGAATAGGCAAGAAAATAAGCTTAAAATTGGAAACCAATTTAAAACAGATTGATATTGACACCAAATGAGCTTATGCTCAAAATTTAAAAAGCTAAAATCAATTTTAAGTTTCTGAAAAATGAAAATGAAAAAGGGACTTTTTAAACTACAAGACACTTTAACAAAAACTTGCAAATTTAAACAACACAAAGGTAAACTTGACAGAGACTTAACTAAAGCATTATACACCTTAAAAGAGAACTATAACACACACGAAAAAAATGATCTAAAGACTTAAGCAGATAAGCACCTTAAGAAACTGATTTGAGCCACAGTTTTAAAACAACATTTAGAAAACTTGAAAAACAAATTTTAAAACCCAAACAACTTTAAAAATAGATAAAAAAAATGCTTAAAAACAGCTTGTCAAAAGTTTCCAAGTGACCCAATGGCTCTTTAACACCAAATAACCCACTTTAGATCCTTGACCCAAACACCCCTTTAGGATTGAAAGGGTCTTTTTAGGCTGAAAAACACATATTTAAGCTAGGAAATTTTAAGACAAATAATGACAAAGCAAATTTAAGAAAAGTAAAGCAAGATTCAAGCAAAGATAAGCATTAAATAAGCAAAAAGGAAATAAGCAAATTAAAGGCCAAAAACACAGATTAAGGCAAAATCTCAAAGAAAAGACAACTAAGCATTGAGTAAAGACACATAAGCATAAGGCAGCAATAATAAGCAAGAAAGGCAACAAATAAGCACAAATAAGCTTATGAATAGTAAATAAGCAGAAATTGCAAAAATTGGAAAAAGAGAGCTTACAAGAGTCCTTAGCTTATGGCAATGATAATAAGCTTTCAAAAGCTTAAAAACAAAACCCTATTGCTTACCATAAGCTCTAAAACCCAAGGCCTTCCTTAATTTACCTTGCTCCTTTTGATCTCTTTTTGTGATTTTTCTTGGATTTTTGACTTTTTTTTTGACAGAAAATGAAAGAGGCTTATATAAAGGCTTTCAATGACTTAAAAGCTTTTATATGAGCTTAAACAACAGGATTAAAAGACAATGTAAGATAAATGACAAGTATTTAGGAAAACATGTAAATGACAATAATTTAAGGACAAGTATTTAAATGACTGAAATTTAAATGACAGTAAATAAAAAGACAATATATTAAAGATGGACAAAATTTTGGTTTACAAGCTTTCACTTTACAAAATTTTGACAATTTACATAAGCTACATACTAGTCTATTTATACTAAAAAGCCTAAGTCTTGAGCTTCCTGAGAAGCTTGAGACTTGTGTTTCTTTGGTGAGTGAGAACCCTTAATTTCTTTGGCCAATGGTTGGGTTTAGGATTGCCAAGCTGTATTTGGCTGTTTGTGAGGTGGGGGTGAGGATTTTGGAGGGGAGTGAACAGGGAATATGTGAAGGAAAGTGACAGGTTTTGGGGATTTGGTTTTGGCGGGAATGAAGGTTGAAGATATACATTGTATGAGTTTGGTGAAGTTACAAGAATGGTCCCTCAACTATATATATTGTATTGCAAATGTAGTCCTTGTTTTATGTTAAAGGTTTTGTGGATTTGCAGGATAAGCCCTCCAACGTTATAAGTGTCATTACACGCTTCGTCCTTGTGGGGTTATAAAAGGTTTTGAACTTTGGCAGAAATAGTCCTCAAGAGTTATTTGTTTTGTTGCAAATTGAGTCCTTGTAGAATATAACACAGTTAAGTGTCATGGCTAACTCAGTTAAGGATTTGGGCCATTGTAATTTATTTTGGGTCGGTTTGAATAATAATGGGAATGGGGTTTGGGCCGTGTGATTTAAAAAAAGGATTATGGGCCTTTTATTAAACTTGGGCTTTTTGGTCTTCATTAAATATACTAATGGGCTTATCCAGCTCATTAGATGGGTTCGGGTGGGCCCATTGAGTATTCTTCGTTGTCGGCTCCGGTTTTGACCGTTGACTTTTCCGGTTTGACTTTGACTTTGACTTTTGTTGACTTTGGCTTTGATCTGACTTTGTCTTTTCATGCTTTTCCATTCAGTGCTCGGTTTTGTCGGTTTTGGCTTTGTTTTTCGTCTTTTTGTCGGATATCCGTTTCCTGCATAATATAAATGAAAACATACAAATACAATGTATTTTTGGTACGTTTTTTGTCATTTAAGTCCGGTTTTAGTGGAAAAGGGTATGTGTAATTAAGCACATACCAAAATCCCACATACTAAACTATTGCGTGTCCTCACGCAATGCTATAAGTAAGCACTTAGGAAAACTAAGAATCTCGATCCCCCTCGGCTAATAACCTCGAAAGTAGCTTAGTCTTCGTCAAGGGGAAATAAAGAATCAATAGCTTCGACAAGCCCATTTTTTACCATTTTTATATATACAATAACTACCACTAATATTTTTGTATTTTTCATTTTTCTTATTTTTTGTACTTTTTCTTTTTAAACAACTAGCTAACTTATTTGACTTTCGTTATTTTTATTTGGGATCATAGAACAAGATGCATTTCAATCCTAAAATGCCCCAAAAAGGATAAATTCATCGTCCTCGACTTTTCACTTATTCCAAACCAAGCTTAAAACAAAATCACCGTTAAGTACAAGAATAGATGCTAACACTACTCATATTTGCAACTTGTGAACTTTTCACTCCCGACAATTATTATATTAAGGTGAATGTGCTATTTCGAATTTCGACCATGGATCAACGTTTTTTATGCAAAATTCTATGCTTCACGTTCCACCCGAGAATATTGAGTTTGAAGGCGAGATTATCCCATGTAGCGACTTTCGTCTTGGCACATCCCAACCTCATCGGTCTAAAGTGACCAGGCTTTTTGCACCTCACAGAGACTAGTAGGGCGGGAGGCGTGCACGGACCGGGTGGGGGCGTGTTGGGGGTGCAAAACTCTTAGGTTGGTGGCTCGGGGTTTAGGACGCATATCTTGAGTAGATGGTATGGGCATGGGAGAATAGTCTTAGGTTCGAAAAGGGGGCATGGTATGGTAAGATTAAGGGGAAGGAAGGGAGGGATTGTTTTCCATAGGTGATGGTATTGGATAGCACACAGTGGGAGGCATGGTATATCTATCGAGGTGGGATGTAAATTGTAACCCTCGACCTTTTTTAAGAAGCTGCAACATCGGTTGTAACCAGCAAATGCAGCAAACTTTATCGGTTTCGGATTATTATTCCCATACTATAGGCTTTTTTTTTAAGACTGCAACATCGTTGATACGGCAAGAAGCAGTAACACCTTTATTTAGCCCGCAAGTTTATCAAAATACCCTTATTCAACATTCATTCTTTCATATTTTTTTCATTTTTTCATTTTTCACTTATTTTGCGATATATAGAAAACACTTCTTTTTAAAAAATTGAAGTATAAATTTGAACTAAGACTAAAATTATTGATATCGACTACATTTCAAATTCAAAAATTGTTGATTTAAGTCTAATTTTCAAAAGTAGCACGTATTATTAGTCCGGTTAGGAGCTTATGGGAGAAAAAGCGACAAATTACACTTATGAGCTCTTAAGATTTCCAAATAATCCTTGTTTAGCATCCAAATTGTAAATAACACTATCATTTTTTGTTCTTCGCGACGATTCGCGAACGCTTAGTCTAAACGTTAAGGAACAAGCTAGAGCTCAACACGCTCGATCAGGTCAAAATTTATTCTCATTCTACCCAGCGGGAAAGTCAAAATTGTGACAAAACACTTATTTTGTTTTTGAAAATTTTTAAATTTTTTCATTTTTTTTGGTATTTTTCAAAAATTTTGGTGGTAAAAACGGGATTACGCGAAAACAACAGCTGCAGGCACAATCAAATCAAAGATCCCCCCATACTAAGACTAAACATTGTCCTCAATGTTTTAAGAAGGGTCTCTACATAAATCCTAAGCCGTTTATTAAGTATGCTTAAAGATAAACGTTAGTCGATGGGGGGGTGGTAAAATTGGATATCGGTATTCCCAAAATGAAACAGAGGATGTTGAAGCTCTTGTGATCGAAGGACAAAACGCGAGCGTGAGATGACTACCAACAATCCGGAACATCCTTGGAAAATACAACACACAACACCTAAACATGGAAAAGGAAAGGGCGAGCCTCATCACACAACAAAAACACATATTCATAACTACCAATACTACTACACTACTACGATTATAATACTAAGAAAAGCAAATGGGGTTTGCCACCCCACGAAGCGCTTTGTTTTAGGTCACTTATCTTGACCTAAATCCCCATACATAACTTGTCCAAGGGGATCAGAAGTGAACACGGAACATCCAAGATCCGGATGTCCTACCTGGTAAGGAGCAAGGAAAAAATCTCCATCGGGCGATTTCAAGAAATTTAGGTAACTTTGAAAGCTTTAGTGCCCCGTGAGATAGTTTCCGGAGAAGAGAGTATGAACTCTTTTAGAGTGTGGTATCCCAGGTTGAAGACTTTTTCCACATTTCGGATGAAAACGAGAGAAAAGCTCCTAGCCCGGGAACATCGTTTGTGGAAAGGAAGTTCAAAAAGAGGATTAAAATCCACAGATAAAGAAGCATTTAGTGGCCTTCATTTACATTCTTATCCGGTGTTACAATGTATGGTGACTTCAAGAGTTTCTCAGAATGAGTAACCCAATTAAATACCTTGTCCTCGTTGTTGTCGAAGAGCAAAGAGCAACCACAGAAAAATCCTCTAGAAAACCCGAGTCACCTCCAGGAAAAGGAAGGAAATTACTTGATTCAGGAAGATCAAGTTCATTAATCAAGATTTTAGAATCTTTGATTTTCTCTTCCTTAAAGTCAAATGGATCATCATAAGTATCATCATTAACGGTCTCATGATCAACAAGATTATCATCATAATCATCCCATAATGGTGGGGATGAGTAATCAAGAGCATGTTCATTGGTGAACATCTCAGAAATGGTATCAACAAGATTCTCATCAAGAGAATTTTCATTAACCGAATCTTCGAGAATAGAATCCATATCCTTGATAGGATCATGGTTAAGAAAATACTCTAATTCTCGAAGATCGGATTCGGCATCAAAGGAAAGATCATCATTTCCTGGTGGAAATGTGATAAGAGCGAGTTCATCGGTGAATTCCTCAAGAAAATAGTCGCTAGTCTCAGAAAGGTGGAGACTAGGTGAAGAAGAGGTGGTACTGCCACTTAAAGAATTATGAAAAGGAGGGAGAAGAGATGAAGGATTACTATTTCCTGGGGGAAATGAATCTCTTGCGAGATAAGCTTTGAATTCTTCCCAAATTAAATCACTTTCTTCGAGGGAAATAAGTGTGGGGGAAGAAGAAGAAGACTTGGTCTCGGGTTCCAAAATCGGAGTGGGATTGCCACTCAATTTATTATCATGATACGGAGGGAGATCTATGGTTTTATCAAGATTTAGCAAGTTCTCAATAATGTCTTCCTCCGGATCAAAGATATCATTATTAACTTTCGGTGAAGTTAAATCGGTATGAGAAGAGAAAGGAGAAGTGGGATTTCAACTTGGATGATTTACTGCAAACAAATATTCACGATAATCCTCATGTGAACCATTGTAGACATCAGTCATGTTGATTGATTCTTGATGAGGTTCGTTTGAATAGCTTGAAGTGTCATTTCTCATGTTCAAGATTAGTCTTTCATTACCGTTACAGAGAATCATTTCTTTTCCATGAACGTTAATCAAAGCACGAGCGGTTCATAAGAATGGTCTTCCCAAAATGAGGGGGACACGTGGATCGCTCTCATAATCAACAATGACAAAATTAGCTGGGAATGTGAACTTTCCAACGGGAACAAAGACATCTCTTGCAATTCCTTTCGGAGTGCAAATATCACGGTTTGCAAGTTCAAGAGTCATTTGGGTAGAAATAAGCTCGGGTAATCCTAACTCTTTCCACATCGAGAGTAGCATCAAGTTGATGCTAGCACCTGGCTTTGCACTTGAGCTCACTAAAACCACACAGAATGAGAAATTTCCCAGGGTCACCTAGCTTTTCGGGTAGCTTCTTTAGGATAACCGCTGAGCAATTTTCACTAACGGGTGTATTTGCCAATTCAATAAGCTTCTCCTTATTGGAAAGGAGAATCTTAAGCATCTTTTGATATTTCGGGATAAGAATTAATGCATCGGAAAGAGTGATATTGATATGAAGCTGTTTAAACATTTGCCAAAATTTGTGTATTTGGACTTCATCTTTTTCTTTTTGTTTCTCTTGGTTCATTCTAGACGGATAAGGGATATTCGGGTGACGAGGATCCCTTTGATGAATCACAAAATTTCTTTGTTTAGCTTTTTGGACTAGAGGAGGTGGGACCTTAATGGTAAACTCACCATGTTCTGGGTCCGTGAAAGTCTCCTCTACACGTTCATCCTCCTCCAGATTAATGAATGGAGGAGGCATAGGAACGGAAGGTTCATCAAGAACAAGACCACTTCGAGTGGTAATGGCTTTCAATTCACCTTTTGGGTTAGCAACGGTGTTGCTAGGGAGAGATCCCGTACCCGATGAAGAAGCGGTATTCATTTTGATAAAGTTACCTAGCATACTTTCAAGCCTTTGATTCGAAGTAGCCAAGTTGTTCATTTGAGTTTGCATTGAATTGATCTTGTTTTCATTAATCCTGATGTAGTTTGTTAATTCTTGCGGTAAAGCAACCAGAGGTTGGGTATTAGGGGCTTGATAATTTTGAACCTGATTCTGATTATGATTAGCACCCTGGAAAAACTAATTTCTACCCTGATTGTTACTTTGGTTGTTTCCTTGATTCCGGTTTTGGTAAGGCTGAACCTGGTTGTTTTGATTTTGATTGCTTCGGTTTTGATTTTGATTCACATTAAACCCTGGTGGTCCGAGATAATTTTTTGAACGATAGCTAAGCAGATTGTGGTTACCTTGAGGTTGGTAGGAATTACCACCTTGATTGTAGGCTCCCACAGCATATACGTTCTGATTTTGGCCAACGGTGGCTGGACAATCATTGTAAGAATGAGGACCACCACAAGTCTCGCAACTCGGTGTTACGGTATTAACTTGTTGGTTTGTTTGAAGCACTCTTGTTAAGTTCCTATTCATCTCTTCCATTTGAAGCTTAAGGGATGCTATTTCTGGATTAGAAGAAGTGATAGAACTCGATGACTCATTCCGTTGAGCGGAAGTATCCCAATCATTGTGATGGGCGGTCATATTTTCGATGAGATCATAACACTCTTCGGGGCGCCTTTTCATAAAGGTCCCGCCGGCAGCTGCATTGATGGTATCACGATGCCTTAATGTTAGTCCGTTATAGAAGGTATCTATTTGAGTCACGGGTAACATGTTGTGGTTAGGACATCGATCAATTGAAAGCTTATAACGTTCCCAAGCTTCGAATAACGACTCATCGGGTCTTTGACGGAAATTTGTAATATCATTTCTCAACTTGGTCACCATAGAGGGTGGGAAGTATTTTCCGAGAAATATTTTTGCCATTTGGTCAAAAGAGTTGATAGAATTCCTTGGCAAACGATCAAACCATTCGGCGGCACGATCTTGCAAGGAGTAAGGGAAGAGATGTAGACGAAGGGCGTCATCGGAGACCCCATTCACTTTCATGCTTTGGGTGACATGCAAAAATTTGTCGAGATGCTTGTTGGCATCATCACCCGGTCCGCGAAATGGACACGAATTTTGAACTTGTTGAATCATGTCATTCTTAAGTCCAAAAGTCGTTGCTTGAATTGCAATCGGAGCAATTGGTCCACCTCGACCATCTAAAGACGGTTGGCACAACTCCTCCATAGTCCGGAGGTCGGGAACTGGTAAACCACCTCCTCCGGCGGGAGGTGGTCCGGCACCACCGGCTCCATTAGCGGCCATGTTAACTACGGGAGGATTATCAATAGGTTCTTCAAGATTAAAAGGTTCAACAACTACCGGTGGGGCTTGTTGTTGAGGACGGTTTTGATTACGAGATTGAGAACGAGTGCGCATGCACTTAAAATATAAAAGAAAATTTACACTAATTTTTTTGGTTTTTCAACAATTTTTCACAATCTATTTTAATAACGGACAACGAGATAAGACACTTAAACCTAATAATCAACAAGCTTCTCGGTAGCTCTTTAAAAGAATTAACTTTTAAAGGTGAGCCGTACGTCGCTAGTGACACAAAAGGTAAGTTTTAAATCTTTGGTTTGGGAACTTATTAATGGATAATACTTCAGTTGAAAGTATTATATGTTGGTGTTCTTTTACCAACCAACTTGATGATTTTTTATTTATAATTACGGACAAATTTTTTTTATTATTTGATTTTGCTTGATTTTTTTGGGTTTTTTATATATTTATATATACTTAATAAAAAACAAATGAATAATATTTTTTGTATTTTTATATTTTTAATAAGAAAATAACTTCAAAAACGAAGGATCTTCAAAGCACTAATTGTCAAACTTCGGAACGACAAACGCTTTTTGCACTCCTCCCCCCTTGAGTTCCCCTCCGCCCCCCCCCCCCCCCCCCCCCGAGCCTAGCTGGCGCCAAAAATTGATTTGGATTGAAATACCTTTAAAATATTATAAATTATAAATATATATAAATACTTTATAATTTATAATAAGGATCAAAATCCACAAAATTCAATGACCAAAAACCGAAAGTAGTATTATGATGTATCCGGGTCGTAGTCAAACGAGGAGTGAATAAGGAAGTGAGAGTCTGGTTTGATATTTGTGTTTGAGGAAAGAAAGATTTGGATTTGGATTTCTAAAATCTTGGGAAAAATCATGCAATCATATTATAGAATTGGAAAGGCACACAAAATTATACTAAAAAACGTAAACTTGGAAATCTAAAGAGTGACACTTAAAAAAAAATAATTCTAAAAAATTACCTAAAATGATTTTTTCAACTTTTAATAGACTTAATTAACAAAAAAGTAGATTAAAAGAAAATAGAACGATACGGAGTTGATTTTGAGATCGCGCTCTCTCTCATATCAAAAAACGTGAACTGGACAACGCATCCCCGTCTCTATAAAAAATGAAATTTTTGCAAAAATGAACCTACGAAAGCAATTCTATTTTTCCTAGATACTACATGATAAAAGAAAATTTTGAAAAAAAGAATTATATTTTTTTGACTTTTTTATAATTTTTTATGAATTAAAAACGATTTTAAACTAAATAAAAGATTAAAAATAGTAAACTTAAATGAAAAATTCTGAAAAAATAAGGAAAAGTAGATTGAAGGATGCTGGTTCTATGGAAAATAAAAGCTGGAAAATAAAGCTTATAAATAAGTGTAATAAGTCACTAACGATGCCACTTACTAGCTAAAAAAGAAAAAGAAACTATAAAGATTTGATAAAGCAAGCTGTGAATGGATGAGCTATTGTAGCAAAGTGGTTAGTGTGTGTTTGTGGTGTGTCGTGTGTGCAAGGGGGAGGTCCAGGGTTCGAGCCTGGGCCTCTTCTTTTTATAAAAACTTTCTTTTTTCTTTTTTTTTTAAACTTGTAAAACTCAGAAAAATAAGCAATATTAAAAAAGGTACTTTTTTACAAAACTTAAAATAAGCAGAAAATAAGCAAAGAAAAGTGGCAGTTGGGCTTATATAACTAAGGCCTAAGAGTGCTTAATTGTTAAGGCCTTTTAGATACAAATAATCAAAGCAAAATGCAAAATAAGCACAAACAGCTAATTAACTAAACCTAATTAGCAAGAATGAACATAAATAAGCTCATAAGGACAGGCCAATAAGCAAGAAATAGCAATAAGCACTTAAGGGTAAACTGCCTACACAGCAGCCTAGGGGCACTCTTTGGGGCTTATATTTAAGCCACTTAGAGGGTCCTAATGGCTTAATCAGCTATTTGGGCTTAAAGCCTGACCTATGGTCTACTAGAATCAGCAAAGATAACAAATTTTGAAAACCAAATAAGCCTTGAAATAGGCTTATGAAATCTGTTGTTTACAAAGATGCTCACTTTTTTGGATTTCTCAAAATGACAAAGGGTATAAGCAGACCTCAGAATAGGCAAGAAAATAAGCTTAAAATTGGAAACCAATTTAAAACAGATTGATATTGACACCAAATGAGCTTATGCTCAAAATTTAAAAAGCTAAAATCAATTTTAAGTTTCTAAAAAATGAAAATGAAAAATGGACTTTTTAAACATGTAAATGACAATAATTTTAGGACAAGTATTTAAATGACTGAAATTTAAATGACAGTAAATAAAAAGACAATATATTAAAGATGGACAAAATTTTGATATTACAAGGTCTTGCTTTTACAAATTTTCGACAAAGGTAAAAATGCTAATCTATGGTCTTATAAATACTAAGTCTTGTGTGTTTCTTTGCTGAGAAGCTTGAGACTTGTGTTTCTTTGGTGAGTGAGAAGACATAAGCAATCCTGGCCATTGAATTTTGCTTGCTCTCCAATCTTTATGATCAAAGCCCTTAATTTATTTTGCCCAATCAGAATACACAAGATTGCCAAGGTGTCTTGTTGCCATGTGGGGGTGGGGAAGGGTGGTGGGTGATGGTTTTGGCAGGTTATGTACAGTACACGAGGTTGAGAAAGTGACAGGGGGTGGGTTTATTTTGGCGGGAATTTTAAGTTATAAAGGGGCAGGGTACATTTTGTGAGTGTGGCAATAAGGACCCTCCATTTTGTATCATACGTTTGCAAATTAAGTCCAAGTGGTGTTAAACTTTGGGACATTTTGGCATAACAAGTCCTCCAAGGTGTTATGTGTTGTTGCAAACTCCGTCCTTGGGACTAACGAAGTTATAACAGGTAGGGTGTTTGGGCTAACAGCCGTTAAAGGCTGTTGGGCCTTTATAATTTTGGGCCGTATAGGGTTATTAGGGGTTTGGGCTTTTTAATTAAACTTGGTCTTAAAAAGTCTTCATATTATGTTTAAATGGGCTGACCCGGCCCATTAGATGGGTTCGGGTGGGCCCATTTAACATTTCTTCATTTTACGGCCTCGGGTTTGACTTTGACTTTTCGGAGTTGACCATTTGGTTGACTTTTGTTGACTTTGGCTTTGACTTTTTGGTCTTTGGCTTCGATTTGACTTTGGCTTTTCCACGCTCTTCCATTCCGTGCTCGGTTTTGTCGTTTTTGGCTTTGTTTTTCGTCCTTTTGTCGGATATCCTTTTCCTGCACAATATAAGTGAAAACATACAAATACAAGGTATTTTTGGGTACGTTTTTGGTCATTTAAGTCTGGATTTGATGGAAAGAGGTATGTGTAATTAAGCACATACCAATCTCCCAACCGATCGGTATCGCCGAAGATGTCTACCTAAAAGTAGGAAAGTTCAAATTCCAGGCCGACTTTGTAGTCGTAGACTTTGATGCCGATCCGCGAGTCCCCTTAATTCTCGGGAGATCCTTCTTAAAGACCGGACGTGCTTTGATTGATTTGTTCGAAGGAGAATTAACTCTTCGTGTTGGAAAAGAAGCCATAACATTCAATCTTGACCAAACTTCGAGATACTCCTCTAATTATGATGATATGACGGCGAACCGAGTCGACGTTATTGAAATGTCTTGTGAAGAGTATTCTCAAGAAGTTCTCGGTTTCTCTGATGTGATCGCAAGTGGCAATCCCACTCCTTACTATGACCCGATTGTTTCTACCTCTTCTCCGACTCTCACTCCCTTCGAGGATAGTGATTTTCTTCTCGAGGAAGTCGATGCTTTCCTCGCTCTTGAAGATGATCCAACTTCACCGGAAGTTGATGACTCTTACTATGACCCGGAGGGGGATATTCTTCTTCTTGAATCATTTCTCAATGATGATCCATCATTACCCCCTCCCACTCAAGGAAATATATTTGCTTGAAATTCGAAAGAATTTAAAAATTTGTAAGCTAAGAATGATAAATCTTCAATTGATGAACCTCCCGAAGTCGAACTCAAGGACTTACCTCCTCATCTCGAATATGCATTTTTGGAAGGCGACAACAAGTTGCCCGTCATAATTGCTAAAGACTTGAGTGTCGAGGAAAAAGCCGCTCTCATAAAGGTTTTGAAGTCACACAAGCGAGCCATCGCTTGGAAACTCTCCGACATCAAGGGTATTAACCCGGAATTTTGTACTCACAAGATTCTTATGGAAGAGGACTACAAACCGGCGGTTCAACACCAAAGACGGGTGAATCCAAAGATCCACGATGTCATCAAAAAGGAGGTTGAAAAACTTCTTGACGCCGGATTAATTTACCCGATCTCGGATAGTCCTTGGGTAAGCCCCGTACATTGCGTACCAAAAAAGGTGGCTTTACCGTTGTTGAAAATGATGAAAATAAGTTAATTCCGACTCGATTGGTTACGGGTTGGCGTGTATGCATTGACTACCCCCCCCCCCCCCCCCCCCCCCCCCCCCCCCCCCCCCCCCCCCCCCCCCCCCCCCCCCCCCCCCCCCCCCCCCCCCTGAAAGTTAAATGAAGCCACCCGTAAAGACCACTTTCCACTACCATTTATGGATCAAATGCTCGAGAGATTAGCGGGAAACGAGTACTATTGTTTTCTCGATGGTTTCTCGGGTTACTTTCAAATTCCCATCGACCCTCATGATCAAGAAAAGACAACATTCACGTGTCCTTACGGAACGTTCGCCTACCGTCGCATGCCTTTCGGCTTATGCAATGCACCGGGCACGTTCCAAAGGTGTATGATGGCTATCTTTCATGATATGATCAAAAAAATGATGGAAGTCTTCATGGACGACTTTTCGGTCTTTGGGAATTCATTCGAAAATTGCCTCTCTCGTGTAGACAAGATGCTTCAAAGGTGTGAAGACACCAATCTTTGTCTAAATTGGGAAAAGAGTCATTTTATGGTTAAGGAAGGCATTGTCCTTGGCCATAAGATTTCCAAAAAAGGATTGAGGTTGATAAAGCCAAAGTCGATGTGATTGCTAAGTTACCTCATCCCACCACCGTTAAGGGTGTTCGGAGTTTTCTCGGTCATGCCGGTTTCTACCGACGGTTCATTAAGGATTTTTCCAAAATTTCCCGACCGATGACTCATCTTCTTGAGAAGAATACTCCGTTCATCTTCTCCAATGAATGTATTCAAGCTTTCGAAACGTTAAAGAAGAAACTTACCGAAGCTCCAATCTTGATTGCCCCAGACTGTGACCTACCCTTTGAGCTTATGTGCGAGGCAAAGCGACTTTGCCATAGGTAAAATTATTTTAATTAATTCAAGGTGCAGTCTTGGGGCAACGTCATGAAAAACACTTTAGGCCTATACACTATGCTAGTAAAACAATGAACGAGGCGGAATCGCATTACACCACGACGGAGAAAGAAATGTTAGCCGTGGTGTATGCCTTTGAAAAATTCTGATCTTACCTCGTCTTGAACAAAAGCATAGTGTATACGGATCACTCCGCCCTAAAATATCTCTTTGCTAAAAAAGATTCCAAGGCGAGATTGCTCCGGTGGGTTCTCCTCCTTCAAGAGTTCGATTTCAACGTAATTGACACAAAAGGAGCCGAGAATCTCGCGGCCGATCATCTTTCCCGATTAGAAAATCCGTATGAAAATGTGCTCGACCCAAAAGAGGTAAATGAAAAGTTTCCTCTCGAGACACTTAATATGGTGACTTCTCGTGGTGACTCAAGTACCCCGTGGTTTGCCGATTATGCAAATTACCACGCGGGGAATTTCATTGTTAAAGGGATGTCGTCCCAACAAAAGAACAAGTTTTTCAAGGATGTTAAACACTACTTTTGGGACGACCCCTTCTTGTTCAAAATATGTGCGGATCAAATGATCCGGCGGTGTGTTGCAGGCCAAGAAGCTGTTGACATCCTCACAGCTTGCCATAGTGGACCCACCGGAAGAATCTCAAATATATGGAGCTCGACTCCCTGAATCTATGACAAGTGCTGAGATGCGAGAAACTGAAGCTTACAAAACTTACCTTGGCTATGCTATAGGAGTTACACCTCCTAATAAGGCATGAAAGTTTAAGAAGCCTGCTTCTCCTAAACTCAATATTGTTACAGTTTCACCTGAAGAACCCACTAGGAAGTCAAAGAGAGTTAAGAGACTTGCCAAGAAGTCTACAAATGCGCCAACAGCAGGTGTTGTCATTAGAGATACTCCTATCATGTCATTTTCTAAGAAGAAGGAAAATATGACTATTGAGAAACGCAAAGGAATTAAGTTGCTCTCTAAAGTGGCATTAACTGAAGAAGCTCAGTATGAAAAATTTCACAAGAAAAGTTTGAGGGACTTTCACAAGACTCATCCAAGTGGTTCTGGTATAGTTACCAAAATAGCTCCAAATGCTGCAAAGATCAAACCTTCTGTTACAAATGAAGGAACTAGTGCTAAACTAGGGGTTCTCGATGTAACTGAAGAAGAATAAACTGAAAGTGAAGCTGAATCTTGGGGAAGGGATGTAGATGACAACAATAATGATCATGACTCAACTAGTGAAGGCAGTGATTAAGAGAGCGACAGTGGTGATGACAATACCCAATCTGGCAAAGAAAAAGGGTCGGATTCCGAGCATGAAACTGATGGGAATGAAACGGGTTCCGAATCTGATCAAGAGGAGAATGAAGAAGAGGTTGAAGATGATGAAGAAGAAAAGGAGGAAGAGTTTGTTAAAACCCTGTCCAACTATAATTCTACTGATGATGAAGATGAAACCAATAAAGAATCAAAAGTTGAAGATAATGTTGAAGGTGATGAGGATAAAGGAATGGATTATACTACCAATCAGTTCGACGATGACGTAGATGTAAGGCTGAATAAACTAGTTAATGCTAATGAAGGGTTTATTCAAAAGGAGGGTACCGATGCTGAAATGATTAACATCCAGTAAGGGAATGAAAATCTGGAGATCATACTCAATCAAGTCATAGAAGATGCTCATGTGACAATTTCTACTACTGCAAAGAAGACTAAAGTTCCAGTTACTTCCCATTTATCCGACTTGGCATCTAAATTCTTATTTTTTTTAGATATTCCCCACACAGATGCAGAAATTGTTTGTCCAATGGATGTTCATGTCCATCATGAAATACCAAGAAATCAAACACCTACACTCCTTACAGTACCTGTTTCGGTTATCACTGAATCTTCACCTATATACACCACTGTCATCTCACAATCATTACCACCCTTCACTCCTCCACTACCACAATCAACACCAACACCACCACCAAAAACTAAAGCAACAAATCCTCTATTTGCACTTCCAAATTTCGCATCCATCTTCCAATTCAACAACAGTGTCTCAGCTTTGGAGAAAGAAGTTACTGAACTCAAAAAGGATGATCTTCTCAACACTCAAGTGACTGCTCTAGTAGATGAACATCTAGACTCAAGGCTAGGAGCCACCAGAGACGAATTCATGAGCTACCTTTCTGCATCCATCACTGCTAGGATCATAGAGCAAGTCAAGATTAAACTTCCTTAGATTTTGCCAAAGGAAGTGTCTAACTTTGCTCCTTCGATGATTAAAAGCATGGTTACCGAGTCACTTGAACATGTAGTTCTAGCCAAGGAGTCTTCTCAACCACAGTCTACATATGAGGCTGTTGCTTCGCTTACATAATTTTAGTTAAAGAAGATTCTTATTGACAAAATGGATGAAAGTCAATCATATCTGACAGCTACTGAACACAGAGAATGCTATGATGGATTGATCAAGTCTTATGAGCTCGACAAGAGTCTCTTTTCCACTTATGATAACGTGTATTCGTTGAAGAGAAGTCAAAAAGACAAAGATAAAGATGAAGACCCTTCCGCTGGATCAGACCAAGGGTTGAAGAAGAGGAAGACAAGCAAGGATGTTGAACCAAAAAAGGTCCGAAAACTAAAGAATCAAAGTTTGTGTTAGTGCAAATATTAGAGTATTTAATCTACACACTCTTGTTTGTTTTGTTGATGACAAACATGTAACTTGTAATACATAACGTAAATTGTAAAGTTACTCGTAATTATATTTTGTGTCAATATACATCAACACATCTCCACGTCTCGATTCCTCGTATGTTACAACACAAGTTTGTAAATGTTTGTTATGTTGCATTATGATCAAACGTCATTTCACACTTTGCATATTTTTAAACACAAGTAACTTACATTTTAAGAATATATACATTTTACTTTAACACATTTCTTTAAAAGAAAAAAGCTTGTAATTTTACCTCATCTATGACATCACCATATCTTACCAAATCTGGAAAAATCTCTCCAAGATTGCATAGGATCTTTCAAGATTTTGCAAATCAAAATTTGGATTTGGTTACTGTAGGCCGGTTCCCTTTGATTTACAAGCCGGTTCCATTGGTGAATAGTAGGTGGTTCTGTTCAGCATTTCTTATAAATAGAGGAGCCTTTTCTATCCGTTTTTTACCACTTTTCACACATTTTTTCCACCATTTTCCACTCATTTAGATCTGTAGGTTTTCATTTTAAACACCCCATGTTTATATGATTATAATGCTTCTAACACTCATCTTGTTGTAAGCATACTTTCATGATGATTCACCAAAGCAAGCCTTGAAGATCATGCCATTTCCACCCACCACAAAGCATACATATATGTAGATCTACAAGATTGAAGATCTCATCATCATCATCCATTTGAAGGCTTCATATCAATGGAAGTTAACACATATGTCTTGGATCTTTATTGTATTCACTATTGTAATCACATTGTTTTAGATGGTTTATGTGTTTGTGCCATGATATGTGAGAAATCACATATCCTTTTTATACCAAAAATGACCCTAAAATGAACAAATTGTGCAAATTATGCTTGTATATTGCTTGTTTTGTCATTTGTGATGTGTAGGTACGGATATTGCAAAAATCATAAGAAAACGGTCAAAACCGGGCAAACACGAACACGGGAACGGATAGAGTGTATAAGAGCCGGGAGTTTCTAGCAAAGTCAACCTTGGTCAACCCACAAAAAGACAAAACCTTCAAAATACCCAAATAACCCTTAATGTTAAATCAAACTTCACCAAAAACCCTAAATCACTAACAACGTTAGTCATTTTTATTAAATAGCTAACGGACGTTAACTCTTTAACTATAAATCCTTTTAACCTATCCCGAGCCTAAATTACACCGGCCCAAACTCTTTTTATCAATCTCGAGCCCGAGACCCTTGCTTTTTTTCTCCTGTCAAGAACCAAGGTCAAATCAAAAAGATATAAAAAGAAAAAAAAGGCTCGAGGAATTTATTAACTATTCATATCCTCAGTCCCAACACTAATTACCAACTTCTTCAAAATTAGAAGGGTAAAATCTCCTCCCTTTCATTAATCCTATGTGGCACGAAGTTACCAAGTACCAAGTGACATCTCATTATAGATAACGTCACTCAAGAGCTTTGATTGGTCAAGACAACTAAAGGGGAATGACATGCGTACTCAAACAAACATACCAAATGTGGAATTTTGCAATAAAATCAAGCTAAAAGAAGCACACCCCCAATCATTGGATTGCCAGCTTGGCAATCTATGTGCTCACTAGTTGATCCAACGGCTAAAGATTGAGAGCTAATGATTGGCAATGATTGAAAGGCCAAGATCAAACCAAGGGGAGCGTATGCAGAAGTCTAGATCCTTCTCTCCAGGCCTATAAATACAAGACCTCTCTCACTCACAAGGGGATATCTAGTGTAGCTTAGTGTAGAATTTAATTTAGCTTTTTAATGTAATTTTCTCTTTAAAGTCATTTAGCTTATTATGTTTTCAACATCATTGTAATTCTCTTTTCAATAGATTGTAATCCGTTTGTTAAATCAATAAGAACTTAATTTTCATAGTGTCTAATTGTCATTTCATATTTTCCTTTATAAACAATATTGTTAAATAAGCTCTCTAATGTTCAAATAAGCTCATTAAGCTGTCATTTACACTATTAAGCTAGCTCTTCACTTAGTTAAGCTTTTATAAAGCCTAACTAAGCTTAATAAAACTCAAACTCACTCCTAAAATTACCTCAGCTTATTATGGAAGGAGAAGCCATAATAGGAAAAGGCCTTCCAAGACACACCAGCTTATTCTAGGATAAGCTGGAGCTTGTTGATAGCTCACAAGAGCATTTGATAGGCCTTGTTTAGAGTAAAGGCTATTGTAAGTTCTCAAACTTCTTTTTATAGCTTAATTTTGAATTTCAACTTATTATTGCTTATTTTCTGCTTATTGCTGTTTAGTTTTGCTTAATAGTGCTTATTATAGTTGTTAATGCTTATTATGTTTGATTGTTAGGTTTAAATTCTTAGTTTACTCTTATTTGTTATAAAACTGTCAAAAATTCAAAAATAGTAGCATAGTATTATAGCTTATTGTTCTGGCTTAATTGATTGTTTAAATTTGACCATTAGGTTTGTTTATAGCTTTTTGATATCTGGTATTTGTAATTTGTGCCTTAAATCTTATTTTCATAAGCTTAATATGGGTTTTGAGAAACTTAAGGGGTGTTGGGCTTATGGCAGTACTAACTAGAGTTAGTACTGTCCATAGTTCTTTATGAACTTAAAATCAACTTTACAACATTCATATCTAGGTTTATGATTAAAGGATTTAAAGTTATTGTTAAGTCTAATCAGTTTTAATCAAAGTTTTTAAGTAGTTTTTAGCATCTGTGGTAATAAGTTCAAAGTACCATATGCATTTTCAGCCCATGTCTGTTCTAGGTGTTAATACTGCTTCCATTGCTCTTGTTTTGATTAGTTTAGAGTGTAAGAACTAGTCACATTAGCCTGCATTTGTTAGTTTTTTTAGAATTGGTTATTTAGGTGTCAATTGCATCAGCTTAGAAAATAGACAAGAGGCCTTTTTCAATTTCAATTATCAGAGGATAAAAATAGTTGTTAGGGCTTAATTTTTAGTATACAAGTAGATTTTAGACCATTTTCAATCTGTTTTAGCTTATTAAGTTTTTAAAAGTTCATTTAGCCATTTGTTTTTAAACTTAAAGTTTGCACTTTGTCTTTTCAAAATAAAAAGTACACTCAGTACATGCTGAGTACATAAGCAGTTTTCATTTAGCTTTTTCATTGGTCAATTGATTTTCAAAATGGTTTTCAAAAGCTGTTCTTAGTAGCTAGTAGTATAAGCTTTCTAGAAATATAAGCCTCAAAGTCATAAGGATCTTTGAGCTTATCTAAAAATAAGCTCAAAGAGTCCCTCTTGTCTGTTTTGAACACAGTTTGTACCAATCAGTTTATTTTGGATTTTTAGCTTATTGATGATAGTTACTTATTAGTTAGGATTGTTTAAAGTTGTTTGTAGCTTATTAGGTCCAGAATTTAGCTTATTAGTCTTTTCATAGAAAAACCAAAAACATCAAAAATAGTATAAGTAGCTTTTTCATTGCTTAATTGAATTTCAAAATGTCCTTTGTTTGTTGTTTCAAGTAGCTTATAGTCCAAGCTTTTTAGAAATATAAGTTTCAAAGCCACAAGGTTCCTTTAGCTTTGTTAAAATTAAGCTCATAAGTTGCTGTTTATGAGTTTTGGTATGCAGTTTGGTCCCAAGTGCTTATTAGAATTTCTCAGCTTTTTACTTGTTGTATATATATTTTTCTTCCTTATTCTAGCTTAATAGGGTAGAGTTAGGGTATTGGTAGCTTAGCAGTTCTTATTTAAGCTTATTTTTAAGTTTTCAAGTAGTGAAAAAGCTTTTATCATTTAAGTCTTAACTATCTGTTTTAAAAGCTATTTTCCAGCTTATTCATTAGCTTTCACAAAAAGTAGCTTTGTAAAAACTTGCATTTTTAGGCTAATTATAACTTTGTTTAAAAAGTTTTTGAAAAAAAAGGGAAACCAAGGAAGTCAGGGGTGAGCAAGGCTCAAACCCCTGACCTCAACCTAGTCTCAACCTCTTATAACACTCAACACCCACACACTAACCACTGCGCCCTTGGGACTTTTACGTCCTAAGGTGCGTTTAAAATTCTTTTACCCCTTTTTTTTGTATACTTATATATAATAAGCATTTCGAATACTTATTTGATTTTTCCTGGCTTATTGAGTTTTGCACTTTAGGTATTTCATTTTTCCTGCATACTTCTTAACGCTTTAGCTACTTTTAGAAATTTTATCTAGGATTATAGCTTAAAGTTTTATAAAATTTTGTAATTAATTTGGTAAAAACTTTAAAAAAATCATAAAATTTAGAAAAGTAATCAAAAAAATAAAATTCTTTTTTATAAAATTTTCTTTTATCATATTTTAGGCTTAGGTTTGAAATTGACTTTCGTAGGGTTAATATTTTGAAAGTTTACTTTTTAAAGAACGGGATTTGATCACCGTTCTCGTTTTCTTCGTTTTTAAGCTTTAATTACCCTCGTTTTAGAATTTCCTTAGTTTTTACTTATTATCTAGTTAATTAGGATTAGAAAAAGTTTAGAAAATCATTTTAGGATTTAATTTTGAGTACTTGCTTTATTTGTCGCAGATCTGAAATTATATGTTGCGTTTTATTAAAATTCCCGTTAACGTTTTTTTCATAGTTAGTTTTAATTGTGCATTTATTTGCTCACTATTAGGATTTTAGAAAACAATCATCTTCGAACTAATTCAAATCATTGTCCAAATAACAAACGGGGTCTCAATTTCATAAGTCTTTGGGAAAACGACCCGGTAATCACTTACCGGCTTACATAGGATATTTTCGTGTAGATTTTTACTTTAAATCTTTGCCCTCAAGGATTTTTAGTAAATTCCTTTATACTTTGATATTATTATACGTATATACTTGAACCTACATCAAGTTTTTGGCGCCGCTGCCGGGGATTTGTGATTAAGACTCCTTCGTTTGGATTTGTCGATCGTGATTTGAAGAACCTTTCGTCATCGAAAGTTACGTCTTTTGAAAAGAAAAAAAAACAAAAAATAATCAAAAATATAAAAAGTAAAAAACTATTTTTTTAATAAGTAGAAGTTTAATAAATAATAAAAAATACAAAAATATTTGCTCTTCCGGATTTTTCGATTTTTATTCTCTTAATTACTAAAATATACATCAATTTAATTCTCTTACAAGGAGAAATTTGTTAATATTCCATAATAAAGTTTCCCGAACCTTAAGATTCAAAATTTACCCGTTCTTGTGTCACTTACGAAAAAGGCACACCTATTTTGTGAAATACGCTGATTTAGGAGGGTTTTCCACCAAACGAAACTACGACCCGAATTGACTACAACGTATTAAAGGCGAATTCGCATCCCACTACTTCCCCCGCATGCAAAATGTTACTTCAGGGAGTTACCCTAAAGTTTGTTGACATTATTCGGTGAAACAAAAAATATATATTTTTGTGTATATATATTTTTCTCTTTCATTTGTTTGTTAAGTGCAAGCGCACTAGAAATTCCCCAATTTTCCAAATAAATTTGAACGTAACCATATCCGAACGTCGAATTAGAGGACAACCTTTCAAACGTAGTCAAACCCGAGATTCGTACTATCATTGAAGTTGCACCAATGGCGGAACGAACAATGGAAGAGCTACTCCGTGCATCCACGGAAGGGTATGGAGAAGCTTTCGTTTTACCAGAAATTAATGCGGATCATTTTGAGATTAAAACAAATTTGTTACAACTATCCATCAAGCTAGCCCGTTTCACGGTTATGAGAGGGAAAATCCCCACGCTCATATTAATAGTTTTAAAAGGATTACCTCGACTTTACGATTTTTTTTTAGAGATAGAACCGAATGAAGTTAATAAGCTATGTGATTTTCCATATACACACGAGGGGGGGACCGCTAAAGCTTTGGTAGCGAGAAAGACCACCTAATTCTATCTTGACTTGGGAGGATCTCGTAACCAAATTCGTGAATCAATTTTTCCCTCCTTCGAAAACCACTCACTTAAAGAATGAAATTTCTCGTTTTACACAAAAATTCGAGGACACTTTTAGTGAAGCATGGGAACGATTTAAGGAAATGCTTAGAGCTTGTCCTCACTACGGATTTACGAAGTTAACTCAAGTTGATACCTTCTATAACGGTTTAAACGAGAACGATCAAACGTCCTTAAATGCCGCGACGGTGGAAATTTGTTAGTAAGACGACTAGAGAGGCTTTGAACATAATTGAGAATAAATCAAAAGTTCGTTATTCACGTAATAAATCGAAAATGTTTCAAGTTATGAATACGTACCTTCATAGTGAATAGTGTATATACAACGGTATTAGAGAATTGATAAGCATGCATCAATTTCGACCATAGTTGAAATTGGTTTCTAAAAAGTTGTTCACTCTCCTCTCCGTTTTAAATCAGTCGAGGAAATTTGTGTTCTTGTATTGGCCTCAAGCTTGGGTACAAATTGTCCTAAAACTGATACAATCAATCTAGTGTTTTTGTGCGGCTACAGGTACTTACAACAATTACACACCTCCAAACCGTGTTAAGTACCAAAATGGCACCACCGTTTTGCATCTGTTGCAAAACAATGGTCAAAATAGGTATAATCAAAATCAAGGTCAAGGGAATAATTTTAATCGGGGAAATAATTTTCATAGAAATCAAGGTTTTCAAGCTCAAAATAATCATGCTCCAAAATTTTAAAATCAAGGATTTCAAAACCAACCTTTTCAAGTTCCTAATAATCATGTTCAACAAGAGTTTTCAAATGAGTTTTCAAGTTACAAGAGAACTAAAGAATCAAATATTAGAAACATGCAAAATCAATCAATTCGTTGAAAGGGAGAATATAAGAGAATGAAATATCAAAACACGTGTAAGACACAACAAGCCGTCTTGATGAAATCAACAAAATGTTTTGCAAACTAATCTTCAAAATATGGTTAAGTGGATTCTTTCAAAACCAAGCCTCAACTCGGGTACTCGTACCGAGTAAAACCAATCCAAACAGCCGAAGGGTGAGATGAAAAGCGATCACCTACTCGAATGGTGTTTGCTTACGAGGCACCCTCGATTCTTCTTACTAATCAATCCTCCTAAAAAGGTAGTTAGAATGAGAAACCGAGAGACTAACGGAAAAGGAGCAAAATAATTTGCCAAGAAGAACCGCTCACATCCCCACCCTCCGATAAACCCCAATCCGATTCTGGAACCACGTAGTTCCACAATACTTTTTACACCTAGCCGATATTCCATATCCTTCGCGACGTAATGATCAAAAATCCCGTGAAAAAGCTTCGAATCTAATGGAGAAGATTTTTCAAATCTTTCAAGATTTGCGCTTCGACATTAGCTTCGCGGATGCTTTACTTTTGATGCCAAGATTTGCTCCTACGATTAGGAAAATTTGCTTATGAATAAGGAAAAGTTGCTTGAATAGCTAAGATACCGATGAACGAGAATTGCTCGGTCGATGTTTCTGTTCATCAAAAAGCTTCCGTAAAAGCTTGGAAAGTCCCCGCAAGTTTTCTTATTCCATGTGATTTCCCGGGAATGGATGTATGTCACGCCTTGGCCGATCTTGGCGCAAGCATAAATCTTATGCCCCTATCTATTTGGAAAAAGCTTTCTTTACCTGAACTTACACCAACTCGGATGACTTTAGAATTAGCGGATCGATCCAATACTCATTCCTAAAGGGACTTGCCGAAGATGTTTTTTAGCGTCAAAGTTGGAGTTTTCCACTTTCCCCTACCAATGTTTGTTATATTGTTGATTTTGAAGCCGATCCTCGAGTTCCTCTCATTTTAGGAAGATCCATTTTTGATGTACCGGTCCGTGCTTAAATTGATGTGAACGAATGAGAGCTTATTTTAGAGAGAACGGGGATGAACGATTAATATTTCATGGATCAATAAGCAACCTCAAAAGCATGCAAAACGAGTCGATTAAATGATTAAGTTTATCGATGTTTCATCTAGTATAGTGTTTGAGAAGATAAGATTGAAAAAATCAAATCATTTCTTGAGTGGCAGTACCACTTTGCTTTCTGATTCGTTTTCCTAGACTCACATCTTATTGAGTACAATTCGAATTACACTTCTGAGGAGTTTCACCGCCCGATGAACTCGCTCTTCTTGACCCATTTCCACCAGGAAATGAGGATGTTGATGTTGAAGCCAAACTTAGAGAAATTGAATTATTGCTTAACCGTGATCCATCAACAAATTTTTAACCTACGATTTACATAGATCCTAATCCTAAAGAGTTTCCGGATTAACCTTTTCTAAGCTTTGTTTACCTCCCACCGGGAGATACGAATTCATTTCTATAAGGATGAATTTTCAAAAGGAAAATTTTCAAGTTTATTCAAACCTCTTTTTGAGTTTGATTCAAATACAACTCCAGTAACATTAAATCGCTTTTGAAAGAGATGTTAGAGGATGTCGAGAGCAAGGACTCCAATGTTTCTAATTTTGATGAGCCAGTTTTACTTAACACACCACTTGGTTCGATGATATGAGTGATTTTACGATCCAAGATGCAACATAGTTGATGAGATCGATGTTTTTCAAATAAAGTACGTTACTACAAATAAAAAGGAAAGTTAATATTACTCATAAGGAACGAAATCTATCATGATAGTATATGCTATAGGTGATGATACCACCCATAATCGCTCTCAACCGAAGTGTTGATTCGATCAATTAACCACATAATTATTTAATGATGAATCCGAACTTTAAACTTTTGGAAAATATGGTAAAGTTATTTGATCTCAGTATCTAGGAGAAAACTATTTCTCCATCATGTGTGAGATTATCATCTAAGGACCACCATTATCTTCTCTTCACAATTGTTGTCCAAATCCTTTTTACTCATCATGTGAACTTTCTTTTCTCCTTCGGGAGTGAAGACACCATTTTTTGAACACCCGACATCTTCGCTTTTCATTGAATTTTCTACTCAAAGAGCCGTGGCAGTTAATTTCAATGAAATTTTTGTTTTTACCACTTGTTTCATCCCAAGGATAATGACTTGCGGGGATCGAGTCAAGCTATGTGACTCGGTTACCAAAAACAAAGCGCTTCGTGGGAGGCACCCCATGCTTATCTATTTTTCTTCTTCTTATTTTCTAATGTGATGTGATGAAGGCTGTACACTGTTCCGATTCTTGTTATTTGTACTTGGATATGATTTAGTAATAACCCAAAATTTTGGAAGAACACTCGTGTTTCGTGTTTTTTGTCCCCGGTCCACTCGAGCTTCCTAGCCATTTCTTGGCATTAGTTTGGGGAAATCCGATATCCTAGATTATTATCGACTAACATTTATCTTTTAGCATACTTGATAAACGGCTTAAGATTTGTGTGATACTTTCTCCATGCTCGGATTATGCATTCGACTTTTTGAGTTCTAGTATGGGGTTTTTAAGCCTTAGACTAGGAAACATTAAGGACAATGTTTAATTTTAGTATGGGGTAGTATATCTTCGATATGATCTTACCTACCTTTGCCCGTTGTTCTCACGTACCCCGTTTTCCCACAAAAATTTTAAATTTTTAAGTCTTAATATCTAGTTTATTGTTCATATATATATATATATATATATATATATATATATATATATATATATATATATATATATATATATATATATATAAAGTTAGTAGAAATAAAAAAATAGTTGACACGAATGTAGGTTTTCCGTTGGTGAGAATGAAAAGTAAATTTTGACCCGACCGGTTTTATATCTTAGCTTTCTCCTTAACTGTAAATAGATTGATTTTGCTAATCTTTTATACAAGGAGCTATAAAAAGCAAGTCTAGCTTGAAAAAGTCAAGACTTTGCAATTTCTCATAATTGATTTTAAATATGCGAAGATCGATTTATTAGAATAAAGATTGTTGCCATGTGACTTGTTAAAGTACCGATCTTAATTCGTTAGGCTAAGTATTCACGAGTTTCTTTATTAGAAATTTTAAATTGTGAAGAACAAGAGATGATAGAGTAGAGTATAAGTTTTGATGCTAAACAAGGCTCATAAAGGTTAATTGTGGCTTTTTGCTCCCATCAGCTTAATAAACATTATATAATTGTTACATAAATAAAGTTTCTTTGGTTTTTGCGATTCTTAGTTTAGATCACTTCGTAGAGATTCCTTTTGGTGAAAGTAAGGTACACATCGAGGTTTTGTCAGTGTTGTGGGGAAATAGACTCCTGGACCATGGTCGGCTCGCATACCGATATGGCAGTTGTTAAAAGACCACAGGACTTGAAATTTGGCTATAATAATAATAATAATGTAATAAACCAAAGCCAAAATAAGACTTCTGGATCATGGTCGGCTCGCATACCGATGTGACAGTCGTTTAAAGGGTGGAGGTAATAATAATAATAATAACTGTGGGCTGATAAAAGTTTACTGCTTCTTGCCGGCTCACAACCGATGTGGCAGTCTTCTAAATAAGGCACATAGTAATAATAATCCGAGACTGATAAAAGTTTGCTGCATCTTGCCGGCTCACAACCAATGTTGCAGCCTTTTAAAAGGTCGAGGAATTTACCGAGGTCGAAATAATTTTGCTGTCAATCGATGCCCTGCACAATACCGATGTTGTAGCCTTCTAAAGGACCGAGGTTTAATAATATTGCTATAATAATAATAATAAGAAGAATAAAGCCAAATTTTGACTCCGGGGTTATCTAAATAAAGCCTCCATCTCTAGACTCGTAGTTGAGTTGTTGCAGATAAAATAAAAAGGATAACTCCTAAATCATGCGAAACTAGAACCTTAATGTTGTACCTTATGTCTCACCAAATATCGTCTCTTTAGGAAAGGATTCAAACTATTAAATATTCAAACCCGGTTAACTTTATTAATAAGGACATAATTTTAATTTGTCACCAATTAATAATAATAAAATCCCTAGAGGAAAATTATGAATCAAGGGAGAAAAGTAAGTACAACAATTAGCTTTTATTAAGTAGTGATAGCATCATAACTTGTATTTTACATGATCATGTTTATAAGCAATGGATTGGAGAGAGGTGAAAGTCGGGGACGTGAATTTATCCATTTGGACACTTTTTGTGCTTTTAGTTCCGTGAGCCTAAAAGTTATCAATGAATAATGAAATCAATACATTATGTCACACATAAATAAGTTGTAAGTTGTAAATTAGGAAAATTATAAAAAAAATAATAATAAAAAAAAATAAAAAAATAATAATTAAAAAAATAAAATAAAAAATAATAATAATAAAAGAAAAGTTTTGAAAAATGGTACAACTAGTCTAAGGGCGAAAACCTAAACGTCTCTCAATATATGACTCCAACCTCCTAAGTCTCCCTCGAGTATCATCGCGATCCTTACGAACCTGACGAAACTCCTCCCGTGAAAGAGACATGTGAAGACGAAGGCTGTTCACACGATCCCTCTCGATATCCAACATAGCACGATGATATGTGAGAAATCACATATCATTTTTATACCAAAAATGACCCTAAAATGAACAAATTGTGCAAATTATGCTTGTATATTGCTTGTTTTGTCATTTGTGATGTGTAGGTACATATGTTGCAAAAATCATAAGAAAACGGTCAAAACCGGGCAAACACGAACACGGGAACGGATAACCCTTAATGTGTAGGTACAAGAGCCGGGAGTTTCTAGCAAAGGTCAACAAATTCAACCTTGGTCAACCCACAAAAAGACAAAACTTTAAAATACCCAAATAACCCTTAATGTTAAATCAAACTTCACCAAAAACCCTAAATCACTAACACCGTTAGTCATTTTTATTAAATAGCTAACAGACGTTAACTCTTTAACTATAAATCCTTTTAACCTATCCCGAGCCTAAATTACACCGGCCTAAACTCTTTTTATAATTCCCGAGCCCAAGACCCTTCTTTTTTTTCTCTAGGTCAAACAAGTCAATCAAAAGATATAAAAAGAAAAAAAGGGGCGCGAATGATTTTTACTATTCATCCGTCGTCCCAAACTAATTACCCTGCTCAAATTGGAAGGGTAAAATCCCCTCCCTTTTATTAATCCTATGTGGCACGAAGTTACCAAGTACCAAGTGACATCTCATCATAGAAAACGTCACTCAAGAGCTTTGATTGGTCAAGACAACTCAAGGGGAATGACATGCGTACTCAAACAAACACACCAAATGTGGAATTTTGCACTGAAATCAAGCTAAAAGAAGAACACCCCCTAATCATTAGATTGCCAGCTTGGCAATCCGTGTACTCACTAGTTGACCCAACGGCTAAAGGTTGAGAGCTAATAATTGGCAATGATTGAAAGGCCAAGATCAAACCAAGGGGAGCGTGTGCAGAAGTTTAGATCCTTCTCCCCAGGCCTATAAATACAAGACCTCTCTCACTCACAAGAGGATATCTAGTGTAGCTTAGTGTAGAATTTAATTTAGCTTTTTAATGTAATTTTCTCTTTAAAGTCATTTAGCTTATTATGTTTTCAACATCATTGTAATTCTCTTTTCAATAGATTATAATCTGTTTGTTATATCAATAAGAACTTAATTTTCTTAGTGTCTAATTGTCATATCATATTTTCCTTTATAAACAATATTGTTAAATAAGCTCTCTAATATTCAAATAAGCTCATTAAGCTGTTATTTACACTATTAACCTAGCTTTTCACTTAGTTAAGCTTTTATAAAGCCTAACTAAGCTTAATAAGACTCAAACTCACTCCTAAAATTACCTCAGCTTATTATGGAAGGGAAGCCAGTAATGAAAGGGCTTCCAAGACCACACCAACTTATTCTAGGATAAGCTGGAGCTTGTTGATAGCTCACAAGAGCATTTGATAAGCCTTGTTTAGAGCAAAGGCTATTGTAAGTTCTCAAATTCCTTTTTATAGCTTAATTTTGAATTTTAGCTTATTACTGCTTATTATTGCTTAGTTTAGTTTAATAATGCTTATTATAGTTGTTATGTGCTTATGATGCTTAATTGATAGTTTAAATTCTTAGTTTACTCTTATTTGTTATAAAACAGTCAAAAACACCAAAAATATTAGCATAGTCTTGAAGCTTATTAATTCTGCTTATTTAGTTGGTTAAAACTGTTAATTAGGTCTATTATTAGCTTTTTACTATCTGGTATTAAGGATTAATAGCTTATATCTAAAATTTATAAGCTGAAAATGAGGTTTAATAGTTTAAAGGGGTGTTTGGCACAAGGCAGTACTAACCTAAGTTAGTACTGCCAAAGGTCATTAAACCTTTTGGACTGTTTTTAAACTTGATTTTTGAGTTTATAAGTTTGGATTTTAAGAATTTATTAGGTTAAATCAAGTTTAATTCAAATTTGTTAGTAGTAATTAGAAACTGTTAACATAATTCAAGATAGTTTGCAATTTAAGCTCTAGTCTTCTCTAGCTTTTAACTTCAGTGCATTTGTTGTTATTTTGGTGTCTTATAAATGCTAGAAGCAAAACTTCAAGCCTGCATTTGTTAGTTTAATGTTTTGGTCATTCATGTGCAAACTGCATCAGATAGGGATTTAGACTAGAAGCACTTTTCATGCTTAATTATCAGAGGGTAATTGTAGGGATTAGGTTTTGATTTTTAGCACACAAGTAGTTTATAGGTAGGTTTCAATCTTTTTCAGCTTATTTTGTCTTAAAAAGTTAATTTGAGTATCTGTTTTTAGCCTTAAAATTCAGCATTTTCCATTTTCAAAACTAAAAATAAAACTCAGTTCCTATTGAGTGTTTAAGCCTTTTTCAGCTAGCTTTTTCTTTTAGCAATTGGTTTTCAAAATACTTTTCAAAAGTAGTTTTATGTAGCTTATAGGTCATAGTTTAAGTAGGTATAAGTTAGATTGCTATAAGGATCCGTTTGCATAGTTAAAAATAAGCCCAAAGTAGCTAAGTTGTCTGTTTGGTTTTCAGTTTTTCACTAAGAGCTTATTTGAAATCTTTAGCTTATGGCTTATTCTTTGTGCTCATTTTTAGCTCAGGTTAGCTTATTAGGTTAGTAATAAGTAGTAAATAGCTTATTTAGTCCTAGTGTAGCTTATTTCAGATTTTAGCTTATTTAGTTTTGTTTAAAAGTAAAAAAAATGGCTAAGTGTAGTTTGTCTGATTTTTAAGCTGTTTCTAGCTTATTAGTGACTTTTAGAAAAGTTGTTTTCACAAAAATAGCTTATTATAAGCTGTTTTACAACTTTGCTTTTAAAGTATTTGCAAAAAAAGGGAAGAGGGGAAATCATGGGTGAGCAGGGCTCGAACCCACGACCTCTACCCTCCTCACCTTTTATAACACAACACACACTCACCACTGCGCCCTTGGGACTTTTACGTCCAACTTTGCAAATATAATCCTTTTAACCCTTTTTGAGTTTTAAGTATAATAAGCATTTCGAATGCTTATTTGATTTTTCCCGGCATATTTAGTTTAGCATTTTAAGATTTCTTATTTTTCTTACAACCTGCTTATCATAAGCTACTTTTAGAAAAAATTTAGGATTTTTAGCTTAAAGTCTTATATTTTTCATGAATTAATTTTGTTATAAACTTAAAAAAATCAAAAAACTATAAATTTTTTTAGAAAATTTTCTTTTAACATTTAGAACCTAAGAAAATTAGATTTGATTTCGTATGGTTAAAATTGCAAAATTTTGTTTTTTAAAGAACGAGATTGAATCTCGTTCACGTTTTTAGTGTTTTCAAGCCCTAATCACCTTCGTTTTTGGTCTAGTTTTCTTTGTTCTAGATTTTTAGTCAATTAAGACTTATAAAAACCAAAAAGATCATTTTAGGACTTAAATTGATAATTTAGAGTTTTTAGGTCCCGTTTTGCGTCTTTAGTTAAAATTTTGTCTTGCCTTAAGTGTTTTTAAGTTTTTTGCCTTAGTTTTCTCGTAGTTTTAGATAACCAATCACAATCTTTTTCCATTCAAGCATCGATTCTCAAACGACTCTCGACTTTCAATTGCATTCCTCGTTGGGGAAACGACCCGGGAATCATACTCCCGGATTACTATAATTGAGATTTTTTGATTCTTACCCTCTTATATTTATATATTTATATAAGTATTTTATAGTTATATACTATATATTTTAAAAAGGTATAGTATATCTCAATCAATACACAAGTAAAAAACTCCATGTTGTTGTGACGTGAATACAACAAACAAAACTACACATACTATACATGTTAGAGACATAAACATCTTGTTATTTTTTATGCTTCGCAATTTACATTACGTTGAAATTGTTCGCTGGAAATATGCAACGTGGGTCTGCATCAATCCTGGGGTCGTTACGTATGAGGCTTGCAGCGAATATTGAGCACGTAAACACCTTTTAGGGACAAGGAGCTTCTTCCCGTGCTAGACTCTTAACAGGTGTTTGTTTGGATTGTGTCGTCTAATCAAGACAACATACTGATGAAGGGCTGCCATTACTTTGCTACTTCAGGTCGGTTCCATATCGACATGGCAGGTTCATTCACTTTGTATTTAATGTTCCTTATCGTTTCGCAATCAATAAATGTGTGGGTGTATTAGTAGATGTCCGCTAAAATTATTAAACAACATGAACATGATATGAGGTAACAGTTCCAACAAATACCTCATATGATATTCAATAAAAAAACAAAACATCTAGATACCCATAGTCAAATTGCAACAAGAAACCCCAAAACAATTCAGAATCAATCAATTGAAAATTAACCCAAGAAATCCATAACTTAAAAATCATGGAAAAACATATAAACCTATAAATCACATATTAATTATTCAGAACATATACTTAAACATAAACCCAAGCTTCTTATACCATCAATTTTTGAAAAATTCTCACAAACTTAACCTTCATCATCAGCCTAATTCTCAAATGTGGGGAAACTGTGAACACGAGTCACGAGGAGTTTGATGGTAGGCGGTGGTCTTACACCTTTGCATATGAATGGTAGGAGGGTGTTGAATGATGGATCATTAGATTCGTCTCATGGAGTGTACAAATATCCGTGGAGATCATTGTCTCTCTCGGATTTGCAACATGCGTCGGGGGATACTAACTTGGTGACTAGCAAAAGAGACGAGGAGGTCTAGCTCATCTCGTGTTATATGTATTAATATTGAATCAGAAAAGGTTTTTATGGTGCTATAGTTTATGTAAAGTGTTTTATGGTTTCTCCGTTTTACTGTTTTCTATTTATGCCTACTGGTTATAATCTCCGTGCAAGCGCGGGGTTTTTTCTAATTTTCTTGATAATCTATTTATATATGTTAAATATCAATTAGTTTTCTTTTTTGCTATAATAGTTGTTTATAAGAAGCTTGATTATCTTAAACTTAGGTTATAAATGCATGCATGATGATCATCTATGCTACACATGAGATCATAATGATATCATTCTCTTAAGCTAGATAAGGATAGTAATATTTTACCACGCGTATCTTTTGCGATAACACAATTTTATTTAGACAATCCAAAACTTGGTTATATGGTCACATTTACATTTTTGGTATCACAGGAAGCTATAGCGAAAGTAACAGGAGGGTTCTCTTTAGTTATCATGTACATTATAATTTCCATTAGAATCTGAATAAACTAACTTTATACTAAAACCATAATGTTAATCAGTTTATCACTTACACAACATTTCATTGTTTATGTTATTATAAAAGTCTGTCTATCATAGAATTGCAATCCTTCAAATGTGAAGTTGATCTTACTTGTATAAGTAAATTCATCAAAATTTGCACCTTTATTTGTCATTTTTATAGGTTTTGGTTTCATTTTATGCAAATTTGTTCAATGATTCTAATACCTTATATCAGTTCATGAGTATTATGAGTTGTAACATGTCCTGTGAGATCTATGAAAAATAATTAGAGACTGGTTGATATACAAAGATACTTATACTACTATGTGGTGGCTCCCCGATCATAAGTCAGTGAAAACATCCACCACAATAACGGCCAAAAGAGTTTGCATATTGAACCTTACAATCAAGTTTAACTAATAATACTGAAAGTGAATTGAATTTCACAATCATGTTCAAAATCTTAGGTGGTTCACAAAACAAAATCAAGTTATGGTTCAGTTACAAAGTAAAAAAGCATATGGTCAGCGCCACAATACGCAAGAGATAAGTTGTCCTTCAAATTGTTTGCAGGAACATGAATCTCTGGAGCAATCTTATGTTTCAAATTGCCCACAGTTTCTCACATTGATTTCCAATAAGACTACTGATTGACTAACCCCTTTTAGAGTTCCCTCATGAACATTTGTTTTGGCTATAGAAACACAAACAGGTCCTGCACTCACAAGTTAGTACGTAATCAATTATCAATAAATACTAACCCTTTTTCAGGTTGACCCAAACACCCTTTTAAATATTGTTGCCGCGTGTATTTTGAGAATTAAAACTACAGTTTGCTGATAATGTTTGTAGTTTGCTGTTTTTAGGGGCTCGGCTTTGACCAAAATTTGTAGGTTATGTTTGTGTAAACTTTTGATACATATAATGGAAGTCGTAATTACGAAATAAAGATATTGAAAGGTATAAGAAACATTATAGAGCAATATGGGCAACTTGTATTTGGTTAGGTGCCTTTTGTTGTTCAGTTATGGTAGACTGTCACCTCTTACTCAGTTAGGAAGCCTAACTCATGATACACGCATATCAGACAAGGTAAATTGCAAATTGTTTTGGCAAATACTGCGACATTGACTCAAACTCGTATTCTAGTCAAAAAATAGTTTTTAACCGTCAGCAAATCTCACTTTTTGTAATGGCAAAAATCCATCTTATCCACAATCCAAAGTTGAGCTTCAAATGCATCCAGATGAGTATTTTAATTCAAATGTATGAGGTTTGTCGTTACATTCAAACGGATCAGACTGGTCATTATACAAAAATTTGTTTCATGGGTCTTTGTATTCATATGTGTTAGGTTGCATATATTGTTGGGTGCAATTCCAGCACATTGACAAATATATCTATATGTTAATAAATTGTTAACAAATAGGAATCTAACAAAGGAATCTTTATTAAGGGTATTAGTTGTCAAGTTGTTGCTTCTTTTATTGATTGATCACTTGATCTTATTGTAGACTTTATTCTCCTAACGGAGTCGGTCACATATTGTGTTTTAATAGACTTTATTCTTGTAATAGGATTGATAATAAACTTAAGGGAAGTGATTTGTGCACCATTTTTTTTCATCTATACACCAATAATCATGCATACTAGTGTTGTACTGTGTGCATTACCGATGTCATTTAGTGGTGTATGGATGAAAAAAAATGGTGCACAAATCACTTCCCTAAACATAAATGGCATAAGCTAACAACACAGGCCCACTAAATAGTTGTTTTGAATCCCACACAGAATGTTTTATGCAACCACAAAATATAGACCATAGACCGACTATATCAAACACACTTTTACAATCGTTAAACCATAGACAACAGTGCATATAATTCTACTATTTTAAACAACTAATAACCTCACCAACTATCAAAATAGGTAAGAATTGGGACCACTACATCAAAATGGGTAATAACTTGACCATTATTTCGATATAGGTAAGAACCTGATTTAGTAATCTAAATGGGTAAATTGGTAAAGTATTAACCCATGTTATCAAAATGGATAGCTATCTAATCCAGTAATCAAAATGGGTCACAACCTAACTTATACTATCAAAGTTGATAAATGCTCAATCTATAGTGAAAACTGTTGAATATACACTTCAATTTTAAAGCATTTCAAGATGACATTCGTTGATTCTTTCTATATTTTGAATAACTGGTTACATACTTGAATCCAAATTAGAGTAGATTTTAACACTATTAAGATTTAGTGCATCTAATTTAACCAGAAAACAAACAAAAATTGGTTGTGAAGAAGAGGAGATGTAGGCGAAGGGAAACTATTTTTCTTAAGGTCATATCCTATTTGGTAAGTTTGACACTTTGACAAAAGCTCATAATCTAATCGAATTGTATTCTGGAATCACATAACTTAATCGAAGTGTATTATCATAATTCAATCGCTCATAAGCTGTTTTGACAAGAAAATTAAATAATAAACCTAAGTTGTCTAGATATGTTCACCTAAACACTCACTAAACAAAAATGATCAAGAAAGGAGAAAACAAAGTAAAATAAAAATAGAAGTACAGCCTTAAAACTATTTGATGAGACACAAAATTTGCATTAACATTTAACTGAAGATATGACACTTCGAAGTGTACCTGTTCGAAGTGTTCAACAAAAATAATGACGTCGAATTGCTAACTTGACATCCACCCCTCTTAATGTATAACCATCAACAACATCCATAAGCACATCAGACCCCATCATAATCAGTGCCGACCGCTATACTACAAGCTATCGCACTTGCAGTTGCAGCCTAATACTTCCCCAAATTCGAAAGTTTCAAGCTATGGTTACGATCCAAGCTTCTTTGAATGATCAGTAAATATAAGCACAAAGAAGTTAAAGGTCTGAGATGGCTGCCAAAAATTTTTGAAGCACCTTCAATCCACAAGCGATTAGCAGCAACCCTGCACATAAAAGAATTGAAGAAACCTTTAAATGTATTTTATATATATATAAATATATATATATATATATATATACACACACACACACACATCAGCATTCATCAAGCCAAATATTCAAAGAAAATCTCATTCAATATACTGAAAACATAAAAAATAGAAACGTATGCAGTGACTTTATTCCACTTATTATGCTATTCCTATAAAGAACAAATAAACTATGATGCAAAAATTGCAGCTTGACTATCTTGCATGCAAAGCATCCACACACTTTATCAACAATGCCATCACTTTATGTATTTCCATCATCTTTTTCGTATC
The DNA here is from genome assembly GCA_026074375.1 of Tanacetum coccineum. NCBI lineage: Eukaryota > Viridiplantae > Streptophyta > Magnoliopsida > Asterales > Asteraceae > Tanacetum > Tanacetum coccineum. Next base: position 40,221 of record BQNB010034177.1, read on the forward strand.
AGCATCCAAAAACTGTTTTTGTGCAGTTGGAGGTTTGACTTTGAAAGCCATCAATTTGTTTCTATACCCCTCTTTATAAAAATGTTACATATTTTTTTCTGCACAACATTTGAAGGACATATTTCGTTAACACTGATAACATAAAAGATACCGGGCCAAGACATATGATAAACTGATTGTTAAAGGTTTTCTCTTGAGCACTTTCAAGATGAATATCATCCATAATCACTTATTTTCCTTCTATGTGTAACCTGAATTATCAGATGAATAAATAAATGGTTTACAAACTCTATGAATAATCAAGCACAATACTATTTTTCACAAAATTACAGCTTTGTAACATGTTCATTCCAGAAGAGTCTTCTATTTTCAAGTATGGTCTTTTGTTTTGTTTTTGACAGCTTTCTTTTTTGACGTAATGCGTGACTTGAAGTAACAAAGGTCAATGCTATGGCTATTAAAATGGCTTGGATCAGTCTATATAACATATAACAACACGGTTAATAGAATAACAACACAGTCAATCTATAGTAACCCACGCCTAACTGCAGCTCAAAGAATATCTTTATGATCTGATGCTAATTTAGGTGTGAACCTTTTTAATTATCGAGGCAAAGATACTTTGAAATCATCTCATCAACCGCCATAACAGCCACTTTTGAAAAAGACGTTCTTCGACGTCTTTTTGCCACTCATTCTAACTAACTGCGTGTTTGATTAGAATGATTTTAACAATTCGGATTTGTTTAATAACCATAAGTAATCTAAAACAATATACTAACACCTTATAAGTATTACAAACACCCTTTAACTCAATACTATTTTTATTATTATATATTTGAGTATACATAAACACATACATTGGAATATATATTAACAACTTTATTACATGTCTTTAAAATAAAACAACAGCAATAGAAATCTAACATTACCAGAGACCGAAACTCCATCTCCAAAACTTCATCTTCATCCTTCACTGTAGCACCCAATAGACATTAAGTTAGAAAAAAGGGCATTAAACCTCCTGCTTTAACCCTTAAAAACCCAAGACTTGTAGGTACAACTGTGAAACAATATCATTAAATCGGATGCAACTTTTCTCTTGGGTTCTATGAAACAAATGAGTCATCTCAACTACAGAACAAGATTTTCAAAACCTAACCTAAAAGTAATCTTGCTAGTTTCAATATATGGTGTACTGAAACATTAACACGAAATCCCAAGCATCCTCTAAAACACACTGCCAAACACCCTCTAAATTAATTAATACCATCTTATAAAAAGTCCAAAGTATCAAGTGAAAGATTAAAGAGTCAAGTTACATACCTGATACAATACAAAACATGCCAATCAAAAGCGAAGCGATATATCCCCCCCCAAAGCCCCAAAAAAAACAAAAACTTCAAGCTCAATATGTAGTAATTCACTTGAACACAACCTTCATCGTGAACCATCATTCCCGAAGTTAAGACCAATGATCAACCAAAAACCTCGTTCTTGATTCTGGTTTTTATTTCAACAAAAGTCAACTACAAAACTCGTAGAAGTCAGACTAGAATCCAAATAAAAACATGGTTATATAGAAGAATCATATGGGAATGTTATGTTTATTTGAATCCAACCCTTTAGATTAACAGTGACGTAAATAATTCATAATCATATAAATAATAAAGATTGAATCAGTTAGGTATTTGATTGATTGAATCGATTTGGGAATAAAGGGTAACGGTTAAATGTTCAGGGCCTTGAGAGTGGTTTTGTTGGTTTAAATTTTCATTTTAACCCTTATTCTTTTTTTGATTGACTCCGCCTTCTTTAATGTTTTTTTTATTATACATTTGACACATACGTTTTTTACACAATTTTGATGAAAAAACGTATAAAACAATTTTTTATAAATTTCGGCCAAATTTAGAAGTATTTAGGGTTTTTTAATTAAATTTATTTAAAACTAAAAATAATAAATAAGAGAATGTTTCCTAATAAAAAAATAATATTTTCTTTTCAGAAATACGAAAATCCTTACTTTGCGTTTTCCTTTACTAAATAAAAGATTATGTTGATGGAAAACACCGGGTGTAACATGGTGTGATTTTGAAATATTTTTTTTTTCCAACCATTCAAGACTCAAACGATTTATCATATACATTAGACTGCGAGAGGCTTTTTAACACTTTAATTACAAAATTGTTTTCCTCCTATTCAACCATATACAACCACTTTAATTAATCATGTAATAATATATAAAAAGACATATCTTATGCAACCCAGCAAACATGAACAGATGATTACCTTCTTTCTCCTTGAATCCTACGCCACCAATAAAGTTGAAGAACACAATAATTCTACAAAATCTTATCAACAAAATCGAGATCAGCTCAACCGGTGTCCACGCTAGCACTCAATTGTACTGACGTATACTCTATTAATTACCATTTAATGTAACGTACTTTCATTTTTGTGTCGGTTTGCACAGTCATTAACAGGCTACTGGGAAAAAAGTTTCAAAACCGGAAAAAAGCCTACTTAGCATATTTAATACTTTTGTAAATTGCATGGATCATCCTTCTACTTTTATATTTGGCATATTTAGTACTTAACTTTACAAAAATTATAACCATTTTTCTAAAAATAGGAAAACTTTATAAATATTTTTTTGCTCTGTTAAAATTACCAAAAAAAATTTTAATTTTTTTAAAATTTAATCAAGAATTTTAAACTTACGATGATTTTTATAAACTTCTTTTTTACTTAAAATTGTTTTTATACACACATTTTTATACACATATTTTTATACACATATTTTTATACACACGTTTGACTCAAACTGGGATAGTACTAATATATTCTTTCAATAGGTTCTCATTCGGATGCCATTTCCTCATAATAAGCGGGTTATTACGAATGAACCACGGACCATTCTTAAGCATAGCATCCAACCTGTCCATGGAGCTAAATTGAAAGGAGAATAATCCGGTAGACGAGCTGAACATAGAACGAACCGGCCCATATTTACCCCAAGTGTTCCTAACATAGTTAGCAACAACAGCGTATGTCACCCGCTTTCCCAAGAAAAAACCATATGTTGTATTGACAAATCGTTCAGTAATAGTACGAATAGACTCCACCGAGACAACCACATCGTCTTCAATTTTAGATTCTATTAAGAAAACTTACATTATGTAAAGAAATTATAACAAAGAAATTATGAATACCATAATCTAGATAATCATCTAGGGTCTAGAATCTTCACCATCAACATTTAATATGTTTGCAACATCCAAGCATATAAATATTATACCTTATATACTAAAGGGTGAGATTATTCCTCCGAGGCAACATTAAATGTTTTTGACCCGCGCCCGACCCGTCGCATTTAATAATTGTTTACGTTTTTAGATTCCTTAACGCCAACCCACCCAACCGAATTAGTGAACAATACCTGAAACACGTATGCTACTGAAAGATTCGTGTCTCCACGCACCACGTCTCATCTCTCTCTTATTCTTCAACCAACACCCTCCTCTCCAGGGTATCCCACTCAGAAGAATCCACAATCCATGCGATGTAGATTCAATTGAACACACCACTTCATGATCGAATTGGTGTTTCTTTCCTGTCAATACGGAAAACGAAGTACTAGTGGTACTCACAACAACCGCAATAGACTAAATTTGCATATATTAAGGTTATATCATTTTCCCCAAATTTAATTAAGTATAGCTGATTTACTATATAATTTTTTAAGGTTATCCATTTTATGATTTAGGTTATATAATATTTAATATAAACCACCTTAGTTTGAAAAATTGTATCTTTTTTGTTAAGGTTTAGGTGTTTTGATTTGTGGTATTTCAAGATGTTTAAAGTTTATAAGATTTTACGACTTTTTTTTTGCTGAAAAATTTGGTTTTTATTTTATAGTCTTTGAGGTTTATTTAAGATAGTGTTGTAAATCTTTGTTCTAAGCTTGATTGTGTTTTGGAATCGCAGCGATGATTTGGGTATTCCTTCTGCAATGGTTTCTAAATTGGATTGGATTGATCCTTAGCGATGTATATGGTTGGGGCTGGTGAAGTAATCGGGTTCAGTGGTCGCTGCAGAGATGCCTGGCGCATTGTATAATTTGCAGATGCAAACCGTTACTGTTGGCAGTGGCGTCTAACATGCGACATATGACAAACTCAAATCATTATGGTAAGTTGGAACTAATTCATGATAAATTCACTGAATTTGAAATCGCATCATATTTATCTGTTTTAAGTTGTTTTTTTAATTAGTTACCATTTGCAGGTCAACTCATTCTCAGGTCATTGATATTGTGAGCGTAGTTAATTAACACCCGTACCTTGGCGGCAACCTGATCATAGAATCGGGTTGCAGCCAATCACGAGTGTACATACTTTATACTTCTACAAGTGGCGATAGTGGTTGGAGTGCCGAAAAGAAAACCCCAGCTATGGCCATAATAAACGAAGGCTGAGAGGATTAAATCCCTGACAAGTAATTAAAAGGTGATGAATATCCACGTCTTGGCTGTGCAAGTTATTAACTTGCACCAGGCGGATTAATCCACTTTTAAGATTGTTATAAAATCAGACCTTTGATGATGAATGCTGTTTGGACAACCTGGTCTCAGTCACATTTTGGTGATAGTCTGAATTCGATTAGTAAAGGAAACATGTTAATTATAGTTTTGGCATGCCGGCGGTTTATGCAGGCCTAGCGAAATTGCTTTTCTCAAGCTAATGAGAGGTTCAAGTAAACATATAATAGCATATTGCGCCTTAGGCGAAAGAGATGTATAACGCAAAGGGGTGTTTGGATACAATCTACACAGAACATACAGGTGATTTAATTAGGCAGTTTGTTTTAGCTATCTGTAATTATGTTGAGCACTTGAGCTAATGATAAAACTTTTAGGTGTGTTTAGACAAGCTTTAAAGCAATCAATAAGTCGTAATGTATTTTGTGTTATAGGGTTCAAAATTATGATAGCATAAATGTTAAGCCTAAGGAAAGGAACAAGTGGTGATGAGCTTATGCACTTTTACATAAGCCACAAGGTCGGTTTCATAAGTCATGGTGTAAAAGTTTTTTTTTACTTAAATTTATTGAAAAAAATAGCAAGAATTGGGTTGCAAAAACGGGCGGTTTATTTGATTTGTGACATGCCACAAAATACACATGTATTTTCACGGAGCCTTAAGAAGCTCGGAATTAGCAGAAATTTTGGGTTTGCTTCATAGTTTCTTAGAGCCTAAATACACATGTATGCCGTCTTTAGATGCTTCAAGTTCACTATATCACATACATTATTTTTTCTGCAAAAAAATCTTTTACCACACGATATTACAGAATGTAAAGTACTTTTTACTTGAGAAAAAAATATTCTTTTCAACAATGGACCAAGCAACACCTTCCGTTATGTGTCATATTTCAATTTGTGTGTTTAGTTTTGAAATTTGCAGAAAAGATATAGAAATTTGTATGCTCCTAGAAGAAAAGTAACACTTGAATATTAATCCTTAAGATTATTCACCCGAGGTATTCATAAATGCATTTGTGATAGACCTGCCCGACCCGGTTTAAAACCACTCATACGTGTCCTTCTCTTCATACGTGTTATTCCCTAAAACAAAACCAAAAAAATGCACACATCACACCTCGCCATCAAATCTCACCCAAAAATTTACCCACATTTTCTAGATCCATACCGGCAGTAGCTGCGATTCATCCGGCAACCTCCTCCGACTACAAGGTCATGTTTTTTTTCATTCATCATGTATTTCTTCTTTTATTTATAAACGAATTGCAGTTTGGTTCTAATTAAAAGTAATAATTGTGTTTAAATTTGTGTAAGAAAAAAAGGTGCTTGATGCGGCTATTAGACTTTATGAAGGAGAAGAAGCAAAAACTTTTTGGATTTGCCCAAATCGATTTTGTAAGTTTGTAAACCCCCTATTTTTGTGTTCTTTTTGTCTTTAATCATAATCTTCGAGATTAATTTTTTATCAGATTGATGAAGGTTTATTTATTTTTGGGGCAATTTAATGCAGGTTCAGTTTTGGGTTATTGGATTCATGGTTTAATATTCTTTGAGAGGTTTGAGTTTTGTATTTTCATTTTGGGTTTTCACAAACTTTGAGATCTTGGCTTGATTATGTACTTATTATCTTTGCTATGCTTGATTGGTTGATTTTTAGCTACCCAATTTAACTGTGTTAAAATGTGTTGTTTAGGTACAACCAAATCCGCTTGATGGTGATCATACTTGCAGTCAACTTCGAAACCTCAAATCCAAGGTGATTAATCTCAACACCATTTTTCTCACTCTATCATATTGTGGTTTATAACATTGTAGCTATCTATAATTATGTTGAGCACTTGAGCTAATGATAAAACTTTTAGGCGTGTTTAGACAAGCTTTAAAGCAATCAATAAGTCGTAATGTATTTTGTGTTATAGGGTTCAAAATTATGATAGCAAAAATGTTAAGCATAAGGAAAGGAACAAGTGGTGATGAGCTTATGCACTTTTACATAAGCCACAAGGTCGGTTTCATAAGTCATGGTGTAAAAGTTTTTTTTTTACTTAAATTTATTGAAAAAAATAGCAAGAATTGGGTTGCAAAAACGGGCGGTTTATTTGATTTGTGACATGCCACAAAATACACATGTATTTTGACGGAGCCTTAAGAAGCTCGGAATTAGCAGAAATTTTGGGTTTGCTTCATAGTTTCTTAGAGCCTAAATACACATGTATGCCGTCTTTAGATGCTTCAAGTTCACTATATCACATACATTATTTTTTCTACAAAAAAATCTTTTACCACAAGATATTACAGAATGTAAAGTACTTTTTACTTGAGAAAAAAATATTCTTTTCAACAGTGGACCAAGCAACACCTTCCGTTATGTGTCATATTTCAATTTGTGTGTTTAGTTTTGAAATTTGCATAAAAGATATAGAAATTTGTATGCTCCTAGAAGAAAAGTAACACTTGAAATTTTTGTTAATTAGGCTTTCGCTAATTTAGTCCTCACGTCACAGAGCAGTTTCATACTCAGCCCGTACAACAACCACCTTACGAGCCTACGATTACCGATCAGACTTCGTATATTGCCCGTATTGTGCCGGATACTGTTCTGAGCGATCGGTGTGAGAAGTTTTCTCGACAGCCTGGGAGTGTTGCGAGCACAGGTTTGTAGGCGTTTTGTTTTATTAAGTGTATTTTCCATCTATGTTTGCTTTAAATCGTGGTGCAAATGAGGTATGTTCAAAGTACTGATTATTGGTTTTTGTAGGCTAATTTGTTCGATTTAAAACCGTTACGTGATTCGGTGATGACCTTTAGATTAGCTGATGTTTCTTAAAGCTTTTTATCAGTTTTCAATAAACTAAAGTACTTATTAAGGTCTTAAATGTGATTATGTAACACGCAATTTCTCTTCACCTGATCCATAATATCAGTCACATACTTAAAATAGCAAATGTGAATTTCAGCCAATGAAGAGGAGAAGAAAATCAAAGATCCAAGAAGGTTATATGCACCTGATTGACTCTTATCACATGGTACGTTTCTTTGGGCTTTATGATGCACATTCCTTGAGCTCTAATTATGATGAGAAAAGATATGCGTGCTCAGCATGACTGTTGAAAGTCATTGTTACTGTTTGTATTCATTGCAGGATATACTATGGAAAAACTCAAGATTGTTACGAAGTGCTCGCACCACTTTCCCGTTGGTTGTATATACGAGTGGATGGAAATAAGCGAACACTGTTGTGTTTGTGGCAAGGTAATCTTTCTTTTAATTATGTGGCTTGCTCTGTTTATTTAGGGCCGATTCTTTTGCAGAAAATATGAACAAAAAATAACAAAAAATGTGATTGTGATTGTGAGTTGTAAATAGATCTAAAACTGCTGTTGTGATTGTGAGTTGTAAATATGAACATAAAATAAACATATAAAGAAAATGATAATGATAAGTTATTATGTTTGAAATAAGAAAAATTAACATAAAAAGTTTTAAATTAAATGCTCAAAGAGCATGAAAGGCATTTGGGACTTTGGTATGGATAATGGATGTGCACTGTAGTGTGCGCAGTCTGCTTCGGCTATGTAACTGCTGTTGTTGATGACCATAGATCCAAAACTATCCGACTTTAGGAAACATAAAGATCCCAACTCCAATCAGTTTATCATATAAGTTTCATTTTATTGTATTTGGCATTGAATATGTTTTTTGGTTCTTTTTTCCTGATTTCATATCTACAAATATGATTTTTTTTTAAGTGAATGGCCCCTTCCACTATCTCCAGTTATGATTTTTTTAAGTGAATGGCCCCTTCCACTATCTGCAGGACGGTTCGGCTGATTCAGATGGCAACTCGAATTACGTTATTGAGCCACTTCAACTTCTCGAAACAATAGTTCAAGAGCTGTAACAAGAAGATGGGTATGATTTGGCTTGATACTTTATTAATAAGTATCCTAATCTTGCACATATTTTTATGGCTTTTCTAACTTGCTGATTTATTAAACTTGGTAAGGTATGCAAGAGGTGGTAGTAGGCGTAGGAAAGTAGGAGTATCGGATCTCAATGAACCTCTCCCAGTTGAAAACCTTGAGCATCTTGCTGTGGTGGCTCTGAGTGTTGGTTCACGTATTCCGGTAGTTCATGATGGACCAGAGGTCCAATGAAACCTGTAGGTTCCTGCGCAAACCTTTACTAATTGATCTCGACGATTTTTCAAGATGATGTAGGTTCTTGTCCTTCCACGAGCATTTGAGTAGTATATTTTTTTATCTTCGACAACGTAAGTTTTTGGCTTAATAATTTATTATTCATATTGTGTTAGTCATTAGACTTGGTTATTTTTTGTGTGTTTTAACTTTTTCTTTGGCGTTTTTATGATTAGGGTTTCGATATACTGATTATGGGGTGATCGTTGACAATTGGGGATTTTTCTATTGTGATGAAACCCAACTGAGAACATCCCTTGTACGGATCGCCAACACCAAACCTGTTTGAAACAGCTGGCCTATTTGGTATGTCTGCTCCAACAGGTCAATGACACTGTATCATGCTAACCCATCGAGTGTTTTAGAATTTACTTGAGGATTTGATACCGGTATGATACACGAGATTAAAAGATGAATGACATATTCTATGATCATGTTATAACCCCGCGCTCCGCAGCGAAGCGCGGGTTAAAAACCTTGTTTGTATTAAACACCAGAAATATTTAAACCAATTTACTATTAAAAAATTCAAAACTCACGATTCTCAATTTTGTGTTTTGATATTAAAAAAATAAACTTATAAAAAAATCCTCATATTATACGAAAAGTTACTAAAATGATCTTAAACTTTTACCTATTTACGATTTTTTTATATTACAAACTTTATTTATCAAATATGGAGCGTATATCTATCGATTCATTCGTAAAAAAATATGCCATTGAAGATCGTCGAATTACGAATAAAACGAGCCCAAAATTACAATGCTTCTGACATACATACGCTTTTATAAAAAGTGTTGAAGTTTAATATATATTTTTAAGAAACTTACAGAAATAGTCCCTGAGGTTATCGGTTCATTGCAAGGTTAGTCCCAACGACTGACAAACAATACCTGAAGTTATCGGTCCGTTGCAAAATTAGTATCGCACGCTTCACGGCGACGCGCGGGCATGAATCTCGTTTATATTAATACATAGTACACTGGGGGTGTTTCTTTTTTGCTTAATGGTCCTGAATGAAAAAATTCCTTAACTGAACCAGGAAAAGTAGTGTTTCTTTTTTGCTTAATACAAAAAGAAATCCTGATTGTAAAAGGGGGTTAAATATAAACTTGTCTCCATCCAGGATCATCTCTTTCTTCTATTTTCTCTCTTCTCTCCCAAATAACCCACTTGTTTTTCTCTTTCTCCACACCCACCTCCCATGACAACCAACATAAACCTACTGCCATGTCCATTTCGATCCGTCGTGCTACTCCCCCGTCTCAACCACTCAGTTGTCGTCACTGCAAATCTGATCCATCCGACAGATTTTCTTCACGCCGACTACATCTTTGTATAATTGTATGTGAATAAATCTATATAAAGTTTTGAGAGTTTTTTCTCCGCGAAAATCTTTGTTTTTTATTGTCTTAAAAAACAAATCAATTGATATGATTGGATCTGCTACTTGTGTTGTTTATCTTATATTTTTGGAAGTTTGTGGTGATGAAGTTTTAATATTTTTTTGTCGATCTTTGACTATAAATTGTTACATAAGATTATGCATTGGGTTGAATTGATTTGACTATAAGATATTATTATATAGTTGGAATTGAAGATGTTTCTTTATGTTTTCACTATTAGATACAAAAATTTCCATGTATCTGTTCTTTTAAAATAGGGCTTTCGAAATTCATATGTAACATATTTTGATTTTGTAAGTTCAATAGATTTTGGCTTGCAAGTATATAAACCAGAAGATGCATATTGATTGTGAAGACAAGGGTAAATATGACAGTTTAGTATTTTTAAGATGCTTATTCAGGATAAAAAAAGAAACATGTATATGTTGAAACAATCCTTGCTCCAAACAACATCATTAATCTAAACAGGAACCATTTCCAAACAGGAAAAAAAAGAAACACCCCCTTAAACTTTTAAATTCAAATAATTTAGTTATAACGTACTATTGTTAAAAATATTAAAATACAAACGCAATCATATCTTAAAATAATAATAGTGATTTTATTTACACTAGCTGTTCAAATGTTTTAGACATGTGAAATAATTTGCATACTTTAAAAATTGATTAGAACATTTAAAACTGTGTATTAAATTGTTGTATCGTAAATATATTATGCTTTAACAAATTGCACATTAAAGTGTGCAAATCAAAACTCAAATGCATCCTATAAACATAATGGCACCTACTCATGTAGAATGATGAATTAATCTTATTGAGATGTCAGAGGTGCATCCAATAATTTGTGCATCCAATAATTTGTGCGTGAAACAAAATTTACTGTAGTATCTTAGCACGTGATATGAGATCCACAAAGTACACTCATTAACTAAAAAAAACACATCTACACTATTCATTTAATTTTAATCCAGAGGCTCATGTAAGTTTGTCTTTTAGAGCTTGAGGAACGGTCGTGCCATTCTCTCGTGCCAAAGAACGGCGTGAGAATTATGAACGGCGCACGACTTTGTGCCTCGCGCCGTTGAGTCTGGCGCTGTTCATAACAGCCCATGCCATTTTTTTAAATATAACCATTTATATCCGTTGAGGGGAGCAGATTTTTGAATTTTAAACCCCAAAAAATCCCATTTTTACCCTTTAAAAATCCTATAAATACCTCCTTATTGTTTCATATTTCACACACACTTTTAATATATTTTATAACACACACTTTTCTACTTCTCTTATTTTTCTCTCCAAAAAATGAATCCCAACCAAAATAATTGGATCTCGGGTATGCTAAATGATTCGTGGTTAGGTATACACTTATATAGCAACCCTAATACAGATCCTAACCGGATGCCCTTGACCAAGGCAAAAGGT